>WYDF02315594.1:0-14725 GCA_009867245.2 Adranes taylori
TTTGATCTGATTTGATCTGATTTGATCTGATTTGATCTGATTTGATCTGATTTGATCTGATTTGAACTGATTTGATCAGATTTGAACTGTTTTGATTTGACTTGATCTGCTTTGATCTGAATTCATCTGGTTAGATCTGATTTGAACAGGTTTAATCTGATTTGAAATGATTTGGTCTGATTTGTACTGATTTGAACTATCTTGGTTTGATTTGATCTGATTTGACCTGATTTAATCTGATATAATCTGATTTGAACTAATTTGATGTGATTTGAACTGATTTAATGTGATGTGATCTAAGTTGTTCTGACTTGATCAGATTTGAACTGATTTGATCTGATTCCCTTATTCCCTAGTCCCGTATTCCTGTGTTCTCGTATTTTCGTACATCCGTGTTCCCGCATTAAGTATACAGAAACACGCGCGTATTTGAATGCAACTTTGTATGAAAATTTCAAGAATTTGTTTCTCCTTATTAAAGTGATTCCCATATCCGGTGTTCCCGTATTAAGAATAAAAAAAAACACGCGCGTATTCGAATGCAACGCTGTGTCAAAATTTCAAGAATATGTGTTCCCGTATTCCCGTGTTCCCGCATGTTTATTAAATATTCTTCTTACTTGAAGTGAATGCAACGATCAAAATTTCAAGTCAATCGGTCCAGTACTTGTCGAGTTTCGCGAACACAAACATCGGGAAGTTAATTTTTATATACAAGGTTAATATTTGTTTCATTTTTTTTAGTAATTTGTTTAGTTTTTTAAATAACTTCTAGGAAATTTATCAAACTCTCAAAATAATTATATGCTCCTAGTGTATATAATGTGATCAATCGATCAATCGAAAAACTAAAATCAATCGTCTTTTCTTTCATTTTATAATATATGGCACCTGATCGTGGGAAAATAACTACCAGTGTGTACGAGAGATTTGTAAAAGAAAAGCAATTGTTAATAACATAATAGCATACCTATGTGTTGTCCATAGCATACACATAATATTGTTGAGAATCTGTTTTCGTATAACAAATGAAGAATTTTTAAAGATATTAGGGTCTATATATTTGGAACTATAAGAGTTAGACCCATCATATTTGGTATCATTCTAAAGTAAATTGCAAGGGCTGCCAAAATGTAAGCAAATATACAGGATTTTACTAAAAAGTTTTGAATTTCTTTTTCATTGCTCAAAATAGGTTCAGTATATTCAACTATTCACTAAGACAAAATTGAGGTCCTCTTACATAAGTTCCCCAAGTTTCATTTTTCCAACTTTCATAGGAACCTGTGAAGTACACTTTTATTTTCAAGGTTAAATTACTCCGGTGCTTTGACGTACGATTTTTTAAACTCGCTTAATCCTTTAAATATTAAAGAATCTTTCGATACAAGAAATTTAATCAAAATCCTTCGTTAAGTTTCTGAGAAAATGGACCACAAACTTTGAAACACACTCTGTATATATGGTAAATTGTCATTTAAAAGAATGTTTCAAATAAAATCGAAGGACCTTTATGTTGTCTATACAATAAAGTTTATTCGTATGTTGTACCTTTTATCGTTCCTGAGATATTTCAAATCGTTTTTTAAATTTCAAATGTGGCAACACCTCTTGCTATACAATTTGCTAAGATGGGACTTTTTATTCGACGCATAATGCAAGGTAAAAATATGTGAGCAAAATTTCAGCCTCCAAGTTTGAATAAGATATTTCTCAACAAACCAAAATGGCTCCTGTCCGCCATATTGAATTTATAAAAAATATCCATTCATAGTCTACACCTATCTACCAAATTTCATCCAGATCGGCCCCATAGGGAAGGAGAAATTCTTGAACATACATACGTTCATTCGTATGCACCTCCACGGAAAAATCGAGCCTTTTTTAATTTTTTCAGCAAGAAATTTTTTTTTAGAGAAAACTGTATGAAAAATTGTTCCTTGTGACCGCCGCTTTGAATTGCGTATTAAAGAATTGCAGTAATTGCAATACAAGAGACGTATTAAGGTGAAATAGAAAAAAATCTCAAAACATGAATCCTTTTCTTTCATATACCTATTGGTATTACATACCTATATGCTATATGAAAGATAAAAATGTATTTTATTTTATTTGAAACACCCTATAATGTGTTTTATTGCTTTGATGTCCACGTTTTGTGTTGTATCAGCCTTCTTCGTGGCATACCGGCGACTAGCGTACTGGAATGCGTGTGGATTATGAGAACTCCTTGGGGCACTAGTAGCTGCCCCCCTGCGGTTCTTCGTGCTCGCTTGTTCGTACGCGTATACTTCTATTCCCTCATGCAATTGTTCCTCAAACATCTTCTGCACACCATCATATAACCTATCAATGGTGCTCTTGGTATCAAAAGATTCACTTTTCTTCATATTCATTTTTTTTTTGTTTAAGAAAGACGCAGCTATCAGTTTGCTGGTTTCGTAAAAATTTCTTTCCGTCGTGTTTCGAGGATGGAACAATTGATTATAAGGTATATATGCAGTGGGAACGTGAATATGTATGGCATTATATATTGGTCCAATCATAATTCAATAGATGTAATCATTATGTCAATGATCGCTTATGGTGCGCATTTACATGTGTGAGCTTTGAATATGTGCTATATTTGTAGGCAGGACCAATTTTCATAACCATTTCTGGCTACGCAACTTTTTCATTCATCATGTATTTTCTGTTGACTGTTGTTTATTAAATAATGATCTATTGTCTGAGATTTCCTGTCACATCAATTCTACTTATACCGATTTAAAAAAAATTAAAGTCTATTTGAAATGAATGATGTTGCAATATTTCTCGTAGTTTAATATACAGGGAATATTTCTTTTTAGTATAGTTCGTATTACCTTGTATACTTGTAAAAAATTCGTGAATGCCACCCCATTCTTAAATTACATTATCCTGTAATAAGCGGTTTTCTTTCCACGACCAAGTCCACCACAATTACCCTCCCAAAAATAGTGTGTCTTCCTGGGCTAGACCTGACTTCTTTCCAAGCAGTTCCAACTCGCTATCTTGATAAGATGAAGAGAGATCAGCTCATGTAACTTACCGGTTGAGCGCTAGCATCCTTTCGGATACAAGGATTAATTTAAGTACAGGAGGTGGGTAACAGGAGGGTAACAGGAGGGTAACAGGAGGGTAACAGGAGGGTAACAGGAGGGTAACAGGAAGTGAGGTGATGGGAATGGGAGGGAATATGGAAGACGAAGAGGACGAATATGAGAGGGAAATGTATGAATGGATGAATGGAGAAGTAAGGAAAGGGGAAGGTAAAAGGTAAGTATGGATACTGTGGTATGGGAAGAAGTGAAGAATATGGGGAAGATGATAGAGAAGATGAAGGAAAATTTAGTTAAAGAAAAGAGGACAAGTAGGGGGAGAAAATGAAGGAGGGGGGGGGAGAGGTTGTAGTATATGTGAAAAAATGGAGAGAAATAAAAAAGTTCAGGGGAACTTTAAGGAAATTAAGCAAAGGAGAGGAGAATTCGAAAGAGTAAGCTAGAGTGAAGAAGAAGTGGAAGAGGAAGGAAGGACGTGCGGAGACATTGGGCGGCAAAGTGTAGGGAGGCCTTAGTGAAGAAAGAGAGAAAAGGAGCAAGAGAATGCGATGGAGAGGGAAGTGAGAGGGAAGAAGAAGAAATGCTGGACGAAATAATGGGTGAGAAAATAAAGAGGGAACTGGGAAATATAAAGGAGGGTGTGCAGGGGGGACGGGCAGATCGTATACCGATAGAGGGGTGGGAGTACTTGAATAAGGGTGGGGTGGAAGGTTAGCAAGGAGTATGAATGCAGTATGGGTGGGCGAAGAGGGGATGTCGGAAGGATGAAAGGAGGGTAAAATGATACCAATATACAAGAGGGGAAACAAGAGGGGAAACAGAAGCGAGGCAGATAGTTACAGAGATGTGACAGTAAAGAATAGATATATAGACTGTATGCTATGGTGCTGAATGGTATACAACAGAAAGAGTTAGAAGAAAAGAGAATTCTATCAAATAAGCAAATAGGATTTTTGAGGGACAACGGATAACGTTAACGTTAAGGGTACAAGGGATAACGTGATAAATAAGGAAGTGAGTGAGGGGAGAAGATTGTACGTGGTGTACTTTGACCTTAAATCGGCATTTCATAAGTTGGAAAAAGGGAGGTTATGGAGGAGGCTGAGAGAGGTGGAGTGAACTGAGATAATTTGGGTCTAAAGAAGATGGCAAAATATGAAGGGTGGGTGATGATAGGAGAGATGGAAAGAATCGTGAAGAAGATACGGAAGATATATATATATATATATATATATATATGCGCTATGGAGGAGTTGCAAATGGGAGAGACAAAAAATAGATGGATGTGCGAAAGAGAGTGTAAGCGAGCTGTGGGTGGTTGATTAGAGAATGGTATGATAGGATGATGAAAGGAGAGGTATGTGAAATGGAAGTGGAAAGAACAATAAAGCATGTGGAAAGGCAAGATAGGAGGGAGAAAATAATAAAAAGTCGGTATATCGGAAGGTATAAGGAAACAGAAGTGGTAGGTGCAGTTTCAGAGTATTTGGGGTCGAATATGCGTATGAAAGACAAAAAGATTATTTCGGTGTGGGAGTATGAAAGACGGAACAGATATTAGATTAAAGAGACTGAAAGATGTTGTAGAATTTGTAGAGGTATAGAGGAAACTTAGGGGCATTGGATGAATGAATGCGAAATTATTGGATGATCAAATGAAAGAAGGTGAGGAAGCGAGGAATTAGAGGTCGTGTTTGGGGCAAAGTGGGAAAGGGGGTAAAATAATGGAGAGAATAAAGTAGCAAATAAACGTAAGGGGAAAAAATTAAAAAGAAAAAAGGGAAATACTAGATGTTAGGTCACTTCTGCCCTGCCAATTGTAATAGTTTATTATTTACTTTTTTTGTAATGTTTTTTGTAGTTTTGGTTTATTATTATCTTTTTTTGATTGTTTGTTTCTGTATTTTACTTTCTGCTCGGGTGCTGCAGGGTAATTTTTTTGTCCTTTTAGTTTATAGTAGTTTATACGTGTAGATTCAGTCGGAGATCTTTTAATTTGTAAAGATTTGGAAGTAATTTTGTTATTTTTGTAATTGAATGGATGTATTGTAATATGTTTTGATGCCAATAAAGGTTATTCAATTTAATTTAATTTGAGGATATTTTTAATTTTATTTGTTCAGATGCCAGTAACGGTTTAATAAAAATAATAAAATCCAAATCAAATGGGTTTAAGGTTTGGATTTAAGTAACTTTAATAAAATAGATTTTACAATATTTAATAGCCAACTATTTAGTAAGTAACACAAGTTTATTAAGAAAGAGAAATAGGATCACAGTTTTACCTAGAGATAATATTGAAGTGCTCAAGCTTACTAGATTGACCATTAACTCCAAACTTAATTAACTTCACAATATTATTCATACTTATGTGATTCTGCCTTACAAAAAAATTAAAGTTCTCCACAAGGAGATTACATTTGAAAATCATATAGTCAAACGTTGGCTGACAGTTTAAAAATACATAATCCTGGAATTCTACGAATACATACACAAAAATTAATTTATCGTCACAATAGCTACAAATAGGTTAATATTAATAACCCAGCATCTCCTTTTTTAAATTAGTTCTATCTGTTTCATCACACAACAAATTAAGTTAACGTTGTACCTGGCAATGGCTAAGGCGATATTATTATTATTGACTAAAGAATCTAAATTTCTTAAGAAATGCACCTGATATTATAAAATTCAAACATGAAACAGTAAAAAGAGCATAAATATTATTTTTTCTTTAAACAAATTACGACATAAATATTAGATAAATATAAAGATTCGTAACAGCTGATATTGCCGCGTATGGGAAGTATATATGGGATTAATTAAATAGTAACAGCTAGTTGGAAATCGTAATTCGTGTTAGATTAGAAGAAAAAAACCGAAATTTTATATATTGTTAGAAAACTATTTAATCTCTTTAGAGAATTGCTTTACGTAGGAGACATATTTTAGTTTTGAACAGAGTTTGGCTAGAACGGAAATAAGTTAAATTCCATTTGAAGAGAGCTGAGTGTGAAGTTTAGTTACTAGGCTTCTCTAGCTGGTAGTTAGATAAAAATAGTAGATGGAACTCAATATTTCTATTTTAATAAGTTTCTATTTAAATTATCTGAAAACATTTTTTATTATGAGTACCTGTAATTTCTTTTAAATATATTCACTATTCTTTAATAATGGAAGGGTTATTATGTTGAACCAAATATAGCTTTATTTATTACCCATCAGTTAGGTTAAGTAGAAGTATGGTATGTTAAAAAACTTGATATTTATTTTAAATTAAATTTAACTACTTTCAAGTAATCTTTCATTTATCTTTTCATTAATTTTTCCCGAGTACGTTTTAAATTTAAATTCTTATCTCATACTTACCATCTAATAAACCCGCAGTTACAACCCCATCAGACGGGGCGTGCAATATTATTAAAATTCACTTAATCTCAAGATGTATATGCTTAATATATATTTGATAAAACTGGTTAGGAAAATCAGAAATACACGGATATAAAGAATATTTACCAGAAATGAAGCGTGAAGCGCTGACAAATTAAATGTTAATCAAAAAGACATAATCAAATTGAATAACTAGCTTTAAAATAAATTAATAACGTTAAACAAATGGGATATTTAAATCGCGACGAGCTGCATCAGGTTGGTTCAGGCGTCTATTTGATCTTCTCCCTGGAGCCGTGACTAAACTGCCCCGATACCGCTAAATTAGTACATTAGGACGGATGTAGCAGCTGGTTCTGGACTCCACTTAGGCCGCAAGTAGCCCAAGTAGCTTTATACCAGCACGTCCAACACATCAAGCGGATGCGTAACATCACCTCAGACTCCACCGGAACCCAGGAACTGAGACCAAACCGCTGCCTAAACCAAACCGCCTATAAATTTCCAAATGGCCGTAAACATGCTATATGGTAAAACGCCCAAGAAATCAAAACTTTACGAATTAGTCAATAACTGACTTGAGCAGTAACCAAGCTGATAACACTATTAACTCATATTTTCTCTACACGAGCAACCCCGTACTAATACATTACATCAACATGATAAAATTTTACAAAAATCTAACGCAGGATTTTTCGCGTTTCTCGAATAAAGACAAGTCACCAAATTCACGATACGATGGTCTCTCCGTCCTTCTCGAAAATTATTCGTCCTCTGTATACACAATTAGTCGAACGTCTTAATGATGACAAACTAACTTAATGATTTAATGATGACAAAAACCAATAACGACAGTAAGGTAGCATTCTAAACTCAGAAACATAACAATTTACATATCATACATATTATAACTTACATATCAACGAACGACTATATGACTAAAAGTGCGGACAAAACTAACAGGCCAGTCTTCAACTACCTAAGGAGAACGCTTCGTCTTGGCAAAACCGGCAGACCATAAATAACAATCTCATGATAAATAACAATCTGACCATAAATAGCATATGTAAACAACAATATTTTCACTAAGCCGTAAAGATATTTTCGAAGAAATACACTAGAGATGTAGATAGTTAAAGTCAAATCCGATCTCTGAGTACCACACCAATTTCGTTAGAGTCAAATGGTAATAAATTTTCCATTAAACAGGATAATAAAAATTGCCTATAAATTTACAATGGAGGCTGAAGAAATTTAAATTTGTATATGGAAGAATATTATTATGACTCTCGGAATTCTGATTAATGTGCCATGAGATATCATCTGGATGACCAAAGTTGGGAAGGATTATTGAAGGACTTAGACATTGAAGTAGCTACCAGTAAACTTTATGAAATTTGCAATGAAGCTTTACTACTTGATGTTCCAATTAAGAGCTGTATTAAGCGTATTGAGTTAGATATCAGTAACAACCCTAAGAATTTTTAGTTTTTTGTAAGAAATACTCAAAAAATCCAAGACTTGCCAAATGTAATGTTTTTAGAAAATGTCTCATTAAGTCAGAGATATGGGAGCATTGAGTGGAGGAATGTGTGATGTTTGGGTGGACGGAGGTACAAAGGGAGGAAGTGAGAAATTGGAGAGTGTGCATGGGGCAGAGTAGTAAAAGACTGAAGATATTGGAGAAGATCTAGGAGGTGTTAAATAAAAGAGGGAAATAGGGATAAGTGAAATAAAGGGAAAAGTAGGAACAAGAATAAAACGAACAGAGTAGAGAAACTTCCAGATCTTTCACAATAAAGTGTACGTATGACGTAGACTCTACGTCTACATTGTAGAGTATTATTTTTGAGTTGTAATTATTTTGAATTTTCTTCTTGTCGGTTTATTTATTATTATTATTATTATTATACCGATTCCAGTAAAGCATTTGATAAAGTTAGTCATAATTTATTATTGGCAAAATTGTATGCTGACGGTGTAAAGGCGTCTTTACATTCTTGGATAAAATCATTTTTATAAAAGAGAACACAATTTGTTAAAGTGGGATCTTATATTTCTCATGAAATTACAGTAGGTTCAGGGGTTGCACAACGTTCTCATTGTGGACCACTTTTATTTTTATTATTTATCAATGATATTTCTGTTAATATAAAATATTCTAAAGTGTTACTCTTTGCCGATGATACCAAATTATTTAAAACTGTATCTAGTAAGAAAGATATGAGAGAATTGCAGGAAGACTTAAATAAAATTAATGTATTATTTAGCACGCAAGCGTCTGAACCATATTGAACTCCAGAATAGTTTTGTATACGGTTGTTTCTTTTTTGCTGCTAATATTTCAACCCATCGTTTATCTGGTTCGATTACTTTCAAATGCCAGTCTCAAATGTTTTTTCTTCTGTACATTACGAATTAACTCTGTGAACTTCATCGAATAATTCATTGTCATCGATCTCAAATTGAATTAAATTTTTCAAATAAGAAATTGTGTCACTAATTTGTTCCCATTTAGCATTTTGATGATGTAATGACCATGCGAATACATCTACTTTAAAATGTTGAGTCAATTTTTCTACGTATTCCAAACAATTACAGTAGAATCTGTCAACTTCATGTCAACTTACTTTTTCTTAATTTCATTATTTAATGCTTCAGCATTTTTCAATAGTTGGGTAACCATAAGAGGAAGAAACTGTTTGTCGTTTCTGATTTCAATTTGTTCTTTCAAACCTTTTAAAATGAGCGCAACTTCACCGACAGAAATATCGTCCTTTCAATTTTTTCACAGTATTGTGAAAAGTGTAGCTTCACCGTGAATAAATAACAACATCTCACTCACTTCATTATTGAAAAATGAATATAAGAGTTTTGGTCATTTGTCGATGCTGAGAAAGTATGACTTTAATGGGTGATACAATTTTAAAACTCTTTCAATTGCCGGAAGTAAAGCTAACCAACAAACTTTCGAAAAGTCTACCAGTTTTTGGTATTCAACGCCAGTTTGTTAACAGAAGTTTTCCAATGAAGCCACTCTAACAGTGAACTGATGGAAAAATAAATAAATTTGAGGAATTATAATTTCGACATCAATTGACGTACCTGATGAGGCAATTTAAATTGCGTTAGATAAAATGTGTGCGTTGCAGCCGACTCCAATAATGTTTCGCTGTAAGTTTTGAATTAATTGTTTGTGAACATTATTTGTTCCATGTCGCTTCAATCCACCAAAACTTAGGTTTGTGTTGTCTGCAGAAGTAGCCAATATTTTATTAGAATTTTTTTATCATTAAGCCATTTAAAGATATGTTCGGACAAATACACGACCGTTCCACATGTAATTGAATCTACATTTAATAATTGAACTTTGACTACCTCTTCGATATCAAAATATCTTATATGATTTAATGCATCGGAAAGCGAGGTAGCATACGAGGGTTTTGACAGTTAATTTTCCAAATTATTATCGCAAAAGTTTTTGAACACATTGATAGTAATTGATTCACATTTTGTTTGAGCACAACTGAACGTTTGGCTATAAAACTTTTTGATCAGTTTCGAGGTGCAATCGGTGCTTCGGAAGCTGTGATTATGTTTAATTGTGTGCAATACTATAGTTTCTTCTTGAATTGCCATCAACTTTTCAGATTGGCCATAACTCGAGCTTCTTCGAAAGTTTGTCATTTTTTTGGATGATGATGACGCATCTAAGGTAGATTTATGTTCACTAGTTTTACAATGGTCCTCAATAGCTGATCGGCCACGACTGCCAATATCAAATTGACAGGAACAAATAGTGAATTTCACTAAATCCTCTTTTATTTGTAAGGTGAATGGAAATTCAGTCTTCAGTTTCTCATTAAATGTATTTATTCGCCTTTTTTTAATTTGTTCGCACATTTTATCTGGAACAATAAAATATTAATTAAATTAAATAATCTTATTAATTAAATTTTAATTATTAACCCTTTCGTTACGGACAATTTTTAAAATCACAGAGTACGTACGCCGTTTTTTGAAAATTGAAAACAAATTTAAGAATATATACATACGTTTTTATAATAAACCATATTTATATAAATTATATTATAAACACTTACCTACAGTAATTTTATAAACAAACGATGAAAACGAATGTACCATAAGGAAAAACACGTCCGTTTTTTATAGCATGCAAATAACAAATGATGCTGATGATACGAGTGATCGATGAGTGGTGATCACATGTTAAAACATATAAATACGTTTGCCATAACTGGTGCGTCCCTTTTTTCAAGTTTGTACACGTTTGTTTCACTTTTGTAGTAAGTTTAAAAAAGACTATGTGACGGAAATTTTATAATTAAGTAAGTAGGTGATAATTTCGAAAATTGTGTTGAAAAGATTATAAGAATTAGTTGAAAGGTGGACACGTGTTTCTAGCATAGGTTATAGGTGTTATCAACACCTTTTCGTATTCCAACTATAGGCGTAAGGTCTCATTGCATTGAACTACTAATCCGAGACTCAACGCTATGAATGCCTATTATACAAATAATTTTCAAAATCTTCATTTTAAACATTGATTGTATGTAAGTTTGCATATATTAAGATGTCATATTTTCGTGTCCACCTTGCATCAATTTTAAAACTAATTCTTATAATCTTCTTTTTTCATCACAATTTTCCAAGTTATCACCTATTTACTTAAAATTCGTCTTACCGCGTGAAGGTAAATACTAACATTTTTCATTAATTTTATAATTTGTTAGAAGACGTGTATAAATCGCGTACACTGTCAATCCGCGTACAGTGGGTTTCAAACGCTTGCAATACGTGGTAAACGTTTACATATGGTCAGCTTAACTTAGGTTGGAAAAGATTTTAATGCGGATATATTGAATAGATTATATACATCGTTAGTTCGATCTGTTCTTGAGTTTCGTTGCATAATTTAAACACCATTTTATAAAAAAGTATTATTTGTTTGGAATATGTACAAAATAAATTATTAAAACGATTTGCTTTTCTAAAAAATTATAAATTTAATGAAAGTGTGAGCATTTTCTGGTATGGAATAATATCTTGTCTTTAGAAACCAGAAGAAGAAATATTGATTCAATATTTTTATTTAAAATTGTTAATAAGCTTATTTACTGTAACTTTCTTTATGATCTTATAGAATACGGAGCAGCTTCTAAAAAGACACGTTGCACTCATATTTTTAATGTTAGGTATCATAGATCGAACTATAGCTTTTATTCACCAATGTCTAGAATGCTAAGAAATGCAAATGCCTTGAGTGGAAAGTTAACATTTTCAAATTGTAACTTAAATACTTTTAAAACCCAACTATATGCTGTATAATTATTTATATTTTGTTCTATCTATACAAAATTCTCTCTAAGATTGTCGATGTAGTATCAAAGTAGTTTAGTGCTTGTGAATTCTTATTTATAATGGATGTTCACACTATTTGATTTTAGATCATTTAATTTATTGGAAAGTAAAGGATAGATCTCAGCGTTACTGTGGCCAGTACTCAAACCACGATAAGCACGCTTATGTACTTTGTTATATAAAGTGTTTGTATGGTTAATTAAATATTTCAAGTAATTGAATTTTGTTATATTGATAATGACGAACAAAACTTTATCCATTATTGAAATATTTCGATATCTTAATGGAACTCAATGCAATAAATTCATTATAGAAGGCGAATAAATAGTGAATGCTAAACACGTGATACTATATAGAATGCCTGATGAAGTTAATATAATTGCCTTATGTTTGCAAACTTCACCATACAGTATTACGGGCACGTTTTACAGAGACTATTGAAGATGTACAAACAATAAAAATTAAATAGTTTGCTTATTGTTAGATAACCCTTTTGTTTTAAGTAAAATACTAAATTTCATGTTATTTATTTTAGGTTATCTTTAAATTCATTTGAAAATATTTCCAAACCTTCGAGCCACTGAACACTGAAAATATTCAGTCAGAACAAATTGAAGAGGTCCAAGATGATATAGAATCTTCTATAGATCTTAACACAACTACGAATGTCGGCGTTCTCCCTACACAAGTAAGAATAAATAACTATTGTAATATGGATATTTAAATATCTGTCTTTATTTTAGAACTAAACAACGGAAAATAGAGGAAAAAATTAGTTTAATGAGGGTTTTTGAGAATGCTAGGCAAGCATTACCCTAGATGTAATCAGAGTAGAATTGCTACAACTTCTGCGCTGACATTCCATTTGTAAATTTTGTAAATAATTCTGTCGGGAAGACGAATCATTTTTAGACGCTTCTTTCATCTGGATTGGTGGCTAATGGGGATGGATGGATAAACGTGTCCTATGTGAAGGACAGATTTTAAACTCAATTTCGGTGCATCGATAAAAAGACGCCATTCTTCTGGCTGATGCTGGTGATCTGGTGCTAGCATCAAATTGTCGACATTATTGCAGTATGAAAGACGACCATGGGTTGAAAAATACTGTGATATTTTGTTCTGACGATTACGATACACAGAAATATGTATGTCTGGAGCTAACAGTTTATATTCTTGGAGTCTAGTATTTCCGCTTCAGTTTTCGACAAATTCAGGTCTCGATTAAGATTATTTAATTTTTACTGATTTATTAGATGTGGTTCTTTCTCTTGACATGGCAACTATTCATCATCGCTGGTCGATAACTCGACACTTGGTGTGTCTGATTCTGTAATAACATATTCTTCATTCGAAGCACCTATGGGTCTTTGTATTGGCAAGGCTTCAGAATGAGAAACTGGATGAGTAGCAGAGAACAGACTATCATTACAAATATTTTTCTTATTTTTGTTGGAAAGCCCGAAACTTTTCATACAGCAAAAGTAACAATCACTCGAATGGTCCGTTTGTTCACGCCAAATCAGGTGTTGCAAACAGCATAGCGATGTTCTTATTGTTAGACCTGCCCCTTAGAGTAACAGTACAGCGTGCACAGCAAATGCTAGGATACCATGGCTTGTCTTGATGTTTAATGGTTAAGCCAAAATAGTGAAAATATGTTTTCTATTAAAGGTGTAATATTCCGCTTATGCTGGCGGATAGTGAATTCTCCACATACATAGTAGAAGTTGTTTGGATTATTTATACAGCTACGGAAAATTATGAATTAAAAAGACGTTCAGCTATAAGAAACTGATTTACAAGAAACTGATTTACACGTAGGAAGTGGAGAAACCTTCAAAAGGCGAAGGATGCTCGTGAATCCAATAGTCTGGGATTTCTACTTTCTACCGCACTAAAACTCCACTCCCCGATGGATTTGTGACAACTAGAAGATTGAAGATATTATTAAAGGAGGCTTTAAGATTTTTCACTCTCCATTATAATGATGGAATTACGATCAGACGAAATTAATCGTTTATGTTGTCAGTAAATGTACAACAAATTACTTTTCTGCAATTCAGATGGAATTGCGTATAAAACTGGAAGCAAATGGTTTATAATTTATGTGAAAATAGCTAAAGCGTAAATTTTATAAATAATTTTAAATCGTTTTTTGTAAAGTTTGTTTATCTATATATTAATAAAATATAATTATATATATATATATATACAATTACATCATATATACTTGTGAAAATTATATTTGATTATTATTTGACCATTAATAGTTTTATTGATTAAAATAAACATTAATATTAATTAAATAAAATGTTTAAGATTACATTAAACATTTTTAATAAATTATTAGAATAGGTATAGGTAATATTAAACATTATTGTAACACTAGAAATAATAAAATAAAATGAGAGGCTAAAAAATAATCCGAGTTAGAGTAGTTCAAATTACGACCGCCTGAGAGCGTATTGCTTAGCAAAATTTCCCAATATGTATTTTTTTTTATTAGCTGTCGTAACAAATGCATTTTTCTTTTAATTATAATTTTATTGTAATCGTTTATTGTACCAGGGAGTTTCCCGTTAAATAAATAAATGAACATAACTCCATGTTCGTACAGGGAGTTACGTGTACGATTTTTCAAATACCTGCATTGAAATCAGGTATTTGAGGGGTCAGGTAATTATGGGTCACCAACCACATAAATAGTAGGAGGAAATAATCACTTTAAAAGACGAATAGTTCAACTTAACCAAAACACAACGGCGAATTAAAACTAATCAGGTTAGAAGTATTCACTTTCTGAATGCTTCAGAATAGTCCGATATGTGTTCTATTGTGCAATTTACTTGCTTTAAAATGCATGTTATCAC
>WYDF02315616.1:0-20241 GCA_009867245.2 Adranes taylori
GCTCCGAAACATCAGGAATTGGAGCGGGGTGCCAGATGTGGCAACCATATTTCGTCGGGCAGAAGACAACACCCTTAAAATCATTTGAGGAATGTGCGGAAGATCCCCAACGTGCAGGATGCATATGGGACCGGAAGAAGAAGAAGAAGAATGGAAATATGTTTAATGTAAATTTTTGGGTAATAATTGTATCATTAATGCTATTAAAGGTTTTTTGATTTAATTGATTTGATAATTTAATGAAAGCTCTATTGTTAAAAGTTTCGTTCTCTATGTTCTAATCGAACAAACTGTACTTTAGCGTGATATTTAGAATATCTCCTTTCTAATATTTTGCTCTGCAAATTTTTCATCAAATAACGATTTTGAGTTATAACGACCATTAGTTACAATATTTTCAATTGATAAAATGGTTAAGGTAGGGAGTCGTGCTTGGTTCGAGACAATTCTTAAATAGTTTGAGTTTCAAAAGACTCTGCAACAGAAACATAGTGTTAAGAGAAATCTTAGTACTATAATGAGATTGGGAACAAAGTATTCAACTACAAACTCTAAGAATCTTGATAGAAGTCTAACTATGAGACTATTCTTTTGGAACGTTGGCAGCTATAAGAAATCTTAATTGATTTGGAATTTTTGCAAGGATACGATCTGCAAAAAGCTAATCGTAATTTTTAACCAAAATTTGAAAGTGGTCGAGGTTTCGACCAGATTGAAGGGCTCTAAGACTGCAAATCTATATGATAGATAGTATATTAGTATAAATGAGGAGCTTATTCCCAAAGCGCAACATGTCCAAATTTTCACAATTGCTTGTCAGTCTTTGTGCAGGGCGCTTTAATCATAGTTATTTCGAACCAAGAAACATATTGCTCACAGCAGATTGAAATTTGTAAATTTTGAATTGTGGAGGTTCCGTAGCAGAAAAGTAGCAGAGGTTCTAGTGAAGTTGGATTGGGTGTTTTAAACTATCTTAAGCTGCACCTATTTGCCGATAGGTACAGCAATCAAAAGAGAATTCTCACATCATTCATCTTCTGTTATACTAGATGCAAGATGGATTTCCAGAAAAGGGATTGAAGAACTTGAATAAACATTTCCTATGTAATTCTCATCTTTCCGGCAGATTGGATATTTATTAGAGTTGAAAAGGGGTCACGAGAAAGAAAGAAATTCTGCTTAAGAAATACGACAATTTGGAATTTCAGGATTTCGGCAGGGTAAAAATATTGAGCCAGGACTGGTATGTATACGATCTAAAAGGGCTTCAATTTAATTTAGAAAATTGTGAAGGAATTAATGTCCAGAAAAGACAGAAAAGTATAGGTCTTATAAGTGGATGACACAGAATAATGTTTTAGCGCTCAGTTTAAACTTTTTATATAGAAACACAAATAGCGGTATGACCAAACCACAGCCAGAGAAATGTAGGAAATGACTTTCTGTCTCCCCCGACGACATCACGGCTGGGAGCAGGTACCAGGCCTCAGAGTTGGCAGCCCCACCATCGCAATCGAGTGTGTAGGTTAAGTCTGTACTCTGGGAAGCCAAATGAAAATGACCCGCATGTGGAAAGGGTGGGGCTGCTCCTGAACAAAATAGTGAAGCTTGATATACTGGAAGCTCTTGTCTTGTAAAATCATCCTCAGCAGCTTTAAAGGAATAGTAAGGAATGTATCGGTCATGCAATGTTATGAACCCACCGAAGAAGCTGAGGAAGAGACTAAAGCTATTCAAAACTCCAGGCAACAGTTCAAAGCATTAGCAGAAACGATATCCTGATTACGATGGGCGACTTCAATGCGTAGGTGGGTACGGACAATCTCGGACTGGAGCAAGTGATGGGACAACATGGATTGGGCAACACGAACAGCAATGGAGAGCGCCTCGTGAACTTATGTGCAAGTAGTGACCTAGGCATCGATGGCATAATCTTTCCTCATAAAGAATGTCACAATATATCATGGGCATCCCCAAGTCTTTGCACCCAGAACCAAATTGTTCACCTGGGCATTAGCAGAAGGTGGAAGAAGTATAGGCAGTGACCATCATATTATGGCTGGATACGTTCGAATCAAGATTGCTACCAAGAGAAGACGTTTTGATACTCAAAGGAAGAGATTTGATAGTGAGAAGCTGAAGAACTGCATGAAATAATATGCACTGGAATTAGGAGACCGGTTTAAGGGTATTATGGTGTATGATGAAAGTGATATAGAAGAAAACTGGTTAAAGGTGAAAACAGCCTTCACATAGACAACTGAACGAGTGCGTGGCCTTAAGAATCCAAGAAGAAAGTAGGGGATGTCGGATGCGACTTGGGACCATATTGAACAGCGAATAGAAGTGAAACTGAAACTAAACAGTAACAAGACGCGCTTCCAGAAAATCCAGGTTCAGATAGAATATCAAGCCTAGGACAGGCAGGTTAAAAAGAGTGCTAAGGCTGATCGCAGGAAATGTATATCAGAATTTGTCGAGAAGGTAGAAAAAGCGGCAGGTGCTAGAAATATGAACGAACTATACGATGTCACGAGACCTCTCTTTAAGAAGAGAGTCGAGCGCAGAAGACCTGTGAAAAATAAACAAGGAGCCATCCTCGCCCACGATGAAGCATAACTTGCAAGGTGGCGCGAACACTTCATGGGGGTGCTCAATAGAGAAGGTGAGGAAACGGCTAAACAAGAGCCTGAAGAAGAGGAATAAATTGTACAGTATAGTGATGGAGTATTGTACAGGATAGAATGTGTGTTGTACAGGATAGAATGTGCAAAATGGAAGTTTTAAATAGCACCTGGACCAGGTAACAAAAAATACAAGAGCAGTGATAGAAAAAATGAGAGTGTTATGGGAGAGAGTGTTTGGGGAATCGGTAAGGATGAGGATGAAGATAATGAACATATGCGTGAACAATATTATGATATGGAGCATCTTCTTCATACCTCTACCTCGGGCGGTGGAAAAAAGAGAGGCATCAGAATTTTTGCGTTTGGGATGTCCTTTGGCATAGCTTCCACTGCTACTTCTGATCGCCTATGATGAAGTTCCAGCTGTATTCTTGACTCTTGCTCCCTGATATACTCACCCTGATGTATATCAGGGTGCTGAACATAGTATATCAGTGTGAGACCCTGATGATATACTCAGCCTGATATACTATGTTCAGCACCCTGATATACTTCAATCTGCATGTTCAGTTTGTTACAAGTAGCGCATGTATTTAAGCGAGGTTTCCGGAAACTCAGATTGAAATTAGTCAGGACGATTTGGTTATACCACTGCCTAGAAACAGGAGGCTTAGCATAGTTGTGGCAGTATTTCTATAGAAATGCTCGGTACATTCTTGAAACATTTAGGTCTCGGGAAAGGTAATGTGATTCTCTTTTGTTTCTATTATAATGGCCTATTTCAGATGCAATCAATGAAATGCGTTTAATAATCTTATTACGCCATTAATTTTTTTTGTTTTGTACTTCTTTTGCCACCCCTTGTTTCACTTTGATCCATTTGCCCTGTCAACATATGTTCTCCTAACAACTGAACATAATTTGTCACAGAAAGTCTTTAAACAAACTCTTACTTCTAAAGAACCAGGTAAGGGTAGCATATAATTAAATGAGTTTAGGCGCCTACTCTCTGGTGCCTGCTCGTATTTTTCATGTCTCCGTACTTTAATTAGTTGAGGATGTATGAATCGTACAGAGTAAGACTGTTGTTTTTCGTAGTCTGCCAGTTTATACAATTTTTCAAATAAATTTCTTCGCCGGTGCAAAATGATGGAGGTACAATTTAACTTGTAACATGACAGACGTTTTAACAACAGATGTTAACTTATGTACAAACCTCTGATGCTGGAGTTTTTGGAGGCACTGATCGTCCAGATCTTGAAACATATCCATTGGCACTATTTCTCCTACTCTCTTAAGTTTTTCACCCACTTTTCTTTCATTGTAGACGATTCTAGAGATCATTCTAGCCCTTTTTTTGTCTTACTTTTGTTGCTTTCGTTCCACCGCGACTGACGTCACAGCAACTATAATGCTATAGGCAATTGCCACAGTACTTACAATGTTTTGAGTTTCATGAGTGACTTTATACGTGATCGGTATCGTGTAAACGGGTAACCTTAGTGGAAACAATAAAACGTGACACCTGCAACCTAACCATGCAACAAACCTATAAAACGCCTCCAACATTTTGGAATGGTAGGCCTCAGTAATCATCTTCCCCCCTTTATGTGCAACAAGGAGAAAAATTCTACCTAATTATACCGCTGCGTTGTATAGAATATTTTAGTTCCTTGTGAACTCGAGGACAGACTGTCCAGCAGCAGCCAGCAGAGCCGAGCAACCAGCCAAGCCAAGCAACCAGCCAACAGTCGGTAACCACCACCGGATGAGTAACCAAACGCTTACTCATCCGGTCAGCGTTTTTATATATCGCTATACTGTTTTACTGCATGTAATTATAATAGTTTTTTCTCCTTCTACCTTACCTAATTCCTATATTGGTAGAGTGAACTTCGCCATTAATGCAATGCGCCTCCCTACGCCACTAGCTATAGGTGCGTTAGTTGACTTTCTGGTCCATTGTGCAAAAATTGCACTTGCAAATATCACATAAACTGTGGATTCTATTTCTAAGCAATTAATAATTACAGCTAATGATTCAAATTTCTTTTGAATCATTGATTTAAAGCTAATAATTCAAACTTTCTTAAAATTCAAACAAGTTAGTGAAATTAGTGATTGCAACTGGACATTTGACATTGTTGCAATCAAGAATGCATAAACGAGAGAGTTGAAAATGGCTTCAAAATAAAACTATATATTTTTGATTTAAATCAAAAAGTTATTTTTTTTGATAATATCCGATTTTATAATTATCCGATGATCAGTACGGTCCTGATTGAGGAAACACAAGCCCCGCTATTTAATTATTAACGCTGGTATGCGGTCAAAACAATTTTTATTACACTTTATACGCTTCAGGGTAAAACGAGAAATTTTTCCTGTAATTTCGCCATTACTGTTTACTAAACATTTTCAATGATTCATCGTCCAATCATTCCGATATATTCCGTACGTATTCATTCATTTCATGAGTGTCCTCTATATTTCTCTACACATGCATATATATATATATATATTCCAGTTTCCATAATAACGATCATTCTATTAGGTACGTAGCCAAGCAATATAGGCGATTGTAGGTATAAGATTGCTGGTCATAAATTTTAGTTCTATCGCCATAGAACGAGTGAGGAACCGATCCAAAACCACTCGAGAACATTCCACCAAAATTAGTTCCAAACGTTTTTGACCGAAAATAATTGATATGCTGTGCTATATCTGCATAGTTGCATTCAGACATCTATAATTGGATGATATTATCTTTAGCATACAATTTGATCTTTTCTATATCTTATTAAAATCGCGTTGATTTATTTTTTTATATACAGTAGTGGCTACAAATATAGAAATTTTTGTAATATGTCTATTTTTTACAAATAGCAGCAGGATTATGTTATTATTAATACGACTAACTTAAATTTTAAGTGGCTAATGTGTAAAAGGACATACAAAATTTTAGCACATTTTTAGTTTAAGTTGGGTTAACATTTTTTTTAGAAGTGATCGATTGAACCTTTTTCGAGTCACTATTTCTAGAATTATTTTCGGTTACCTTTTATAATTTCGTCGACGTATTTTCATGGTATGGCTACAACGTATTTTTCATGGATGTCCAGCTTTCTGTCCATCTTTTGGGCGGCCGTCCAGGTGGTCTTCTTCACATGGGCCTACTGTTTTTACATATCTTTAGTCTCTTTCTTCGATCCTGTTAACATGGCTATTCCAATCTTTCTTCCTAACCCGACTTCACTTGACAACTTAACATTTTGGTCTTATGGACTGTTGGGTTGCCTGTCACGTAGGGTGAGATCAGCTGTTGATCTTAATATTTTTTTTTTAGTGGAGCGTGCTTTCTGTTTTGTCACTTTGGTTTCAAAGCAGTGGCATATGTCAGTATGGTCTCTGGTTTCAGTGGCATATGTCAATATGAGGCGAATCATCATCTTATATATTTTGGGTTTTCCCTGGGTGTTTATGGATTTATTCCTCCATCCGATAACTCGTAGTACTTTCAGTGATTGCTTTTGGATTTCTGATGTTAGGCTTAGGAAAACAGTTATTTCTATATGTAAGTCATTACTTATTCGATTAGTTTGAACAAGTGTGTACCGTTGTAAATGCTTTATCCACCTTGTTGGCTCTATGATAGCAGTGAGAGTTTGTTTTACCGTACCTAATGATTCTAAGTACTGGTAATGATAGTAGTAACTATTTCAAGGAAAGCGGGTGTTCCACAATAGAAACACCCTGCTTGACATTAAATTTAAAATTTCCTCTATTATAAAAATAAGTCTATATTGACAGTTTTTAACTTATGTTTATTCTTCGCACATTCAGTACCAGATAAAACTGATTATGTAATAAGCTATAAACATCTAACAATTATTAATATCAATAAAGTTCTTTGAAAAATCTATGGCACAGGTAATTGTACTACAAATAAACAGTACTATTAAAAATGACTTGGTGTTTTTAACTAATTAGACCTTTAAACATACATGCATATAGGTGGTCGTGATGATTTAATTGATAACACTTTTGTGTGCCGCGTGCCCAATGAAACCGTTCTATAGTTGGACTTTTGTATGCAAATGTGCAAGCTATTATTTATGCTAGATTATTACATATCTCATTATGAACGCCGTTTGATGAAATATATTTATTGCATATATGAAATTTAATAAAGTTCATCATTGCTCATTTGATATGCCAGTCGTTTGGCGTCCCTCTTCTTCTGCTGCTCAGCCACCTCGTCTTCTCATTGAAAAAGTAGATACGCATAAGAGAGAAAATTTTTAGATTGTATGATAGTGTCGAGAGAGCATAAGATGCAGTCGAAAATTAGTTGATGTAGTTTATGTATTGTTAATTTTTTTTTTGTTATTGACTAGTTGAATTTAATTCAATTTAGATAAAATATTTTTGTGTCGATGGCGCTTACTATAGATGCCAAACAGATTCAAAAGTGTGAATTCAGCTCACTCTAGGAGAATAAGTTGGTCACCTAATGGATAATTATTTCTGACTGTGCTGTGCGACAGTCGTCACTCAAGACCTATCAGAATACTTGTAGAAAACCACGGGGACTGGATACGAACCTCCACGCGAATGCGAACATCTCATGACATATCAATGGATTTACACAAACGCGAATGCTTGCTAACGAACACTATGTGTGCTGTTGGTTACCCAAATTTGGTAGATTCCTGCATTTTTACAGATTTCTGCTATATATTGCATTGTAAATTCAGCGCTAGATGGCGATATATGGTGGTTTTTGGTAATATTGCGTAAATCCAAGATGGCCACCGGCCGAAATGTAAACACCACCGCACGTGGTCTGGTACAAAAGCACGTGCAACGTGCATGGGGCCACAACCCCGTCCCAAATGTTACTAGTTTTGTGTATTGTTAGTGGTAAATTACTAGATTTAAACCAAAAAGTCCCTAGATTCTGAAAAGTCACTAGTTTCT
Organism: Adranes taylori; assembly: GCA_009867245.2. Lineage (NCBI taxonomy): Eukaryota > Metazoa > Arthropoda > Insecta > Coleoptera > Staphylinidae > Adranes > Adranes taylori. The sequence goes on from WYDF02315616.1 coordinate 7,608, forward strand.
ACGAGATGTGGTATAGAAAAATAAATGGATTAAAAAATATACGGAAGTCGTACAAAATATTTCATAAAAATGGCGTAATTTGACACATCATTGACAGCTATCATTTGTGGCACGCATTTGCGTTTGATATCCATGATCAAAATGAGAGCTGTCAATTATCTGTCAGATCACGTCATTTTTGTGAAATATTTTTTACGAGTTCCGTATATCTTTTAATCCATTTATTTTTCTATACCACACCTCATAGAACCTAGTGACTTTCCAGAATCTAGGGACTTTTTGGTTCAAATCTATTAACTTTCCACTATCAACACACAAATCTAGTAACATTTGGGACGGGGTGGAGTCTCCATGCACGTCTCACGTACTTGTGAACCAGACACGTGCGTTTTTGTTTACATTTGAGCCGGAGGCCAGCTTGGATTTACGCAATATTACCGAAAACAACCACATAACGCCATCTACAGCTGAATTTACAATGCAATATATAGCAGAAATCTGTAAAAATGCAGGAATCTGCCAAATTTGGGTAACCAACAGCACACATAGTGTTCGTTGGCGAGAATTCGCGTGCGTGTGTAAAACCATAGTTTAGATATGTCGTGAGATGTTCGCGTTCGTAAGCAATAATATGGTAGAGATATGTCGCCAGATGTTCGCGCTCGCCACCAAAAGCATGGTAGAGATATATCGTGGGATATTCGCGTTCATGTGGAGGTTCGTATCTCGTCCCCGTGGTTTTCTACTACTTAGAATAACCCCCAAAATTGCAACTGTGGAGGTTCGTATCTCGTCCCCGTGGTTTTCTACTACTTAGAATAACACCCAAAATTGCAACTGAGGAATGCTAACTCGTGTTGCTAATTTATGCGAATTTTCTGGGAATGAGCTGCTTCAGACAGGTCGGCTGGCCAGTGGCATTCGACGGTGTCGGTCGTAGAAAAAGGTGTGCCTTGAAGGAAGCTTCTGATGCAAAACTTTAAGGAAAGCTGTACTTCCGACCAATAGAAAAGTTCTTCCAGATCCATTGAGAAATTTAAGGATTAAAGTCGCATTGCTTTTGTGACAGCTATCTAAGAAAATGTAGGTGGTGGTATTTTCTAAACGATGGCGGATCGCATAAGTGGTGGTGATAGTAGCTTCATGTGGTCAAAATCTTAGAAACAGTGCATTGAAAACGCCTTCTGCTGAAATGTGGGGGATTATCATCCAATCGGATTCGACGAAAGTACCAAAAGGGTGTAAAGTTTAACGATTTATTTAAAAACAAGTGGTGGAAATAATCGTTACAGGTTTTTCAGTGAAAATGATAATAATAAAATCGCCTCCGCAAAAGGTATACGTTAAGTCGTACAACTAACAAAAATGTCGTTACGCATATTGAAAAGCAAAAATATCCTACACGTATAAAAACACATTTATACATGTATGCATAAAAGGCATGCCGCTGTATCTTGTATTGCCAGCGGTATGAGATCAAAGCTTTGTGCAGCACCTTGCCGCTTACGTCGGTGAAACATTGATGGTCACTTCCTACGCTGGATTGCATTTGTATAAATTTGTGTAATATTATATTAGCGGATTATTCATTGAGTTGATGAATTATTAGAGAATAGCTAATTGCAAACGTTAATTAATTGGATTAATGATAATCCGGAATCATCTTATGAGGTAAAGGGACGTCCGGGCCAGACAGACGCAGACAGTCCAATTAGCAATTTTGCACCTGCGCATGCATGACTCAACACATCCTGCCTAACGCACACAGAGTAGGAGATAGATATTAGACGAAGATAGAAGCCAGTAAGACAATAATTGGAAAAGTGCAATGTACATAAGGAAATACCGATTAAAAAGTTAAAAAAGTATAGGAAAATACGCTGTTATCTAGACGTACAAAGAAGATTAAACGCTAAACAGATGATGGTAGCTGACTAGTTGGACAAATATTTAAGGTTTCAACGCAGAACTTGAAAGAAAAAATGTATGTACGTACAATTTTGAAGAAACGCGCATCCTTGCAAATAGTAACGAGGCAGCAGAGCAACTTTTGAAACTTACGTGTATCTGAGAGGCAAAACAAATAAATATTTAAAATATACGAATTACGTTGATTTACGTAAATCCTGAAACATCAAAATTTGTACGCAGATAGCGTGAGAGTTACAGTAGTAAGAAATAGATTATAAGGAAGGTGGGCGATAGAAAGAGATAGAGAATCGAATGAGATTGTTTGTTGAGCGATAATAGTTTTTCTTGTTGTCGTCCGAAGGCGCGTCTGTAGTATTTCTATTTTTTTTTGAATGCCATGTTCTTCTGCTATGTGACAGATTTCTTGTAATTTTTTATTGACTATTGGTGTTAATGATTTTGCGGTTGTATTCAAAAGAGTGATAGCGCGATAGTTGTCAGGCATATTTTGTTTTCCCTTTTTGTGCACAGGTATTGTTATGCTATCTTTCCAAAGGGGACCAGAGACTGTCCCCTCTTGCAGAATGTTTACAAACAGCTTATAGATGTGCGTAAGAAGACTGTCATTGATGTATCTTATCATTTCAGTGAATATTCCGTCTGGCCTTCATGATCATTGTTCTTTACTAATTTAGCATTCTCCAGACCTTCCTCTGTGCTTCGTACAGGTAATGTTCCATACCCTTCCCAATAACCCTCTTTAATCTTGCAAATTATTTGGTTGGTCTTATTTCTCAGTTTTACGTATTGGGCCTTTGTTATGTGCCTTTATTCTTGGATTCAAGGAAGGCTGTTTTCTTCACTTTTAGCTAGTTGTTCTACCTCCTCATTAAATCATGGGGTTCGTACATTCCTGTTGCTGCTATATTTCTTCATTCTTTTACCCAATGCTTCTTCTGCAGCCTTCGTCATATTTGATTTTATTATCGACCACAGTTCCGGTACTGTAGGATCCTTTTTATCTTCAGTTGTACCTTGTATGTTGCCCAGCATTAACCGCTAAAACTGTTTTATGCTATGATCTTCAATCTTCGCGTATATTTATTTGTCGCATATCGCTCAATGTTATTCCCAGTAACTACTGCTCCATTCTTCTTGGTGTGGTTCAAAGTTTTTAATTATGATTTTTGGTTTTCTTTAAGCTTTTTGCTTCTATTTTACTGTACAATTTACTTTAATACACTATAAAAAATTAGTGAGCACTTTTAATCTATTTATCAAATCTCAAATTTCTCGAATATGTGCTTCTATCGGTCAAACGAATCAATACTACCATATTCTAAAAACTCTAATATCTAATATCCAAAATCTAATAGACATATTATTCAATTTGTCTTATTTACCGAAAAATGTCAGGTATAGGAAGAAAAGTATTGAAATTTCTTTAAGTTAAACATTGTAAGTTTTGGTACACTTGCCTAATTTAGTCAAGTATATGTGAGTAATTGCAAAAATAAAAAAGACTGATTTTTTAACTTTTATTCCTTTTTTTTTTCTCTTTGTGAATAAATCTTCCAAGGCAAGAGCAAATAATAAATAAAATAAAACACTACGTAAACGGGATGTAAAAATATTCGGCAGTATTTGATTTAACACTAGGGTTACCACATGTTCTTTAATTTTCAAGAAACTTTTTTTGCGATTTTGTTGCATGTCGATGTTTTGAGATTCCCTGTACACTAGTCAATCATTTTTAGAATCATGTAGTATATTTATCTATTTTTTTGTTGTAATTTTTTAGATTCCAGTTCATGTATCCTCCCCACCGTTTAACCTAAATATTCTATCAACATTATAGAACATTTAGTATACATCAACTGGAACCTAGAAACTGATAACAAAAGAAGCTAACTAAAAGGGATAACTATACTCCATGATTCTAAAAATAATCCACTAATGTACAGAGAAGCTCAAAACATCGACATTCAACAAAATCGCAAAATCCACAACATTAAGTATAAATGTTGGGAAGAATACATCCTTCCCAACTCGGACCTAGACACTGACAACAAAAAAGGTAACAAAACGAGGTAACTATAGTTCATGATTCCAAACTGGTAACCCGAAGAATAGTTGTCTTCTGACAGATTTTGAAATATTTTAATTAGAGCTCCTAAAAAGACTACATTTTAAAAGCCGGAAAAGCTTGACAGAAGACATAAAATAACACGCGAAAGCACCTGCGTGGTAACTTCACTTCTACATTTACAAGTTTTGCAATGATCAATTAGGTGTTCGTTAAACACTTTTACATATTTCCTATATATTTCTAATGATGTGGGTTTACATGCTTTCAAATACAGATTTCTTGATGGGCAATATGTGCAAGAGGATAGAACTGGGAGGAAAGAAAAAAAACCTTACACGAAAATGAAGCTGTTACCAGGAAATTCATCAATAATTTTCTATCAACGGAATGTCATTAATGGAGGGTTTTTTCGCAGGCTCCCTCGTCAGGTCTCTCTTTCTATATTGTCACGTTTAAAATTGTGACAACGAATTCTGTGAACTCTTAACTGGATAAAAACTTCCAGCTAAAACTCATCCAATCCGACTGGAATCAAAAAGGTACACCTAAATTAAAGCTAGGTGTTCCACTTCTTCATTGTTTAGGGCGTAAACTGAATGAATAAAATATAATTAAAAGGGGTGGTTGTGGAATATTCATATCTATCTATGCTCAAAATTTGGCAAGAATTATTAGAGCCCGTAATTGATTAATGCCAAGGATTTAACGTTAATAAAGTAAGTACGGCTCCTAAATTTAAATAAACGAAATCAAATAAAACACAGAAAGTTTAACAATGTATTGTTCACTAAATAATTGATCTTTACATACACATACAATTATAAGGGTTAACGAATTGGGGACAGTAATAAAACAAATTCTGAGTAATAGTAACATTTAATTTACAAAAGAATTAATACAGATCGCGTGCTTGACAAAAATATAATGTTGTTCTGATTAGTTATATCTTCTTAAAGATTAATACTACACCGAAAAATTTTATTAATTAAACAACAAATAAATATAAAAATTCGCAATCAACATCAATACAAAAGTTAATCGATTGTTAAATCGTTTCAAAATGGAAAGTTATGGAAAATGAAAATTAAATTAATTACTGAGACTAAAAACGAAGAGAAAGTGTTTTTCGTTCCTTTCAAATATAAAAATAAATTAATATCTACTCACATCTGTACCCCTGACATAATTTTTAACAGGCAACATTGCGTACTTTAAACGTAATGAAACTAATAACACAGAGAATAATCGGAACGTAATGAGAAACCCCTTGAGGAATATTTTGCTTATATATTATTGTCGCTCATGATGCCGCGTGCTGATGGGCGTACTGATGGGCGTACTTTGAAAAAGCATTTGATTCAGTAGAGACCTGGTCGCCCTCTTATAGGCGTGCTTCACGTAAATGAAAGTAATTGTACTCACTCTTACTTATTGAATGCCCATTCAATCAATTACTTTTTCAATTAGTTCTTTTTTAACTCATAGACTTAAAACTTAGTTATGTTTGCAGCAAAGTTTCCTTTATTTCCGCGGCGTCGTAAAACAGACAAGCGTGTGTGCGTGTTTAGAAAATTCTCATTTTCCCTGAGATTATATATTTCAAATGTTTAAAGACCGTTATATTAGAAATTAAGATTTAATAAATTTTTTATATCGTTTTTGGCGTTGCAATGCTTTATACTTGGAAGAATTCAAATAATAATAATAATACGGATCAGGCAGGAAGAAAACATAAAATGATTTCGTTGGTTACTTAAGCGATTTTTTAAAATCTTTTCTTAACTTTTCAATTTTTGAAACAAAGAAAGATGTGTTCCAAACTTGTGAAAATTATCAAAAAGCTACTTCTGACGAGAAACGGAACTTCAAAAAATGTATGATAGCTTTCAAAGAAGAAAAGAAGATTGCAACAAAGCGATATCTTTGAACAAAAACTGAACTAGTAAGGAATCAAACTTTTTGTCTCTAGCTCTAGCTTACGATTTGCATGAGGTCTGCAAATTACGTCATTTGCTAACTTCTCTACTTGGAGGAACTCTGCGAAGATGAACAAACTCTGGAATAGTGAGTTACCTATTTCAATACCTCTCTTGTTCTTCTTGATAATTGAATTGTCCCTTTTCTACATTTGTAGTCGACATTACCTCAATATGCAACTTGCTTTTTATACTTTTCCCCTTTCTGTATTTAGTAGAAATAACACATCTTGAAGTATTAGACGAAATAGGTTCTGGTAAGTGGCTACTTTTTTTTCTTCTTTTCCAGTCATTTATGTCCACTGCTAGACGTAGGGCTTCCCTAGCTGTCTCCATCGTTCCCGATCCAACGCATCTTGTTGCCACGTAGTTCCTGCTCTTCTTTTAATGTCGTTTGTCGATCGTTCTGGCGGCCTTCCCATCTTTTTGTTGTTGGTCGTAGTTGAGGAATTGTTTTGGTCCTTCTGGCTATGTATCCTGTCCAGTTTCATTTAAATGACGCTATACGTTGCATGACATCAACGACTTTGTTGTCAGATACATTCATCGGCCATTTTGTCTAAATGATATTTCCAAGATATTCCTTTCCATTGCTGTTTGGGCTATCATCAATTTATTTGCATACGCTTTAGTCAGTGTCAAAGTTTTGGCTCCATAAGTTATAACTGGAAGGACACATGAATGCAACGCTTTCGTTTTCAAGCTATTGTTTATTTTACTCTTGAAAATGTGTCAGAGTTTTCCGACTAATGCCCAACCGAGTCCTATTCTTCTCGTTACTTCAGCAGTCTGGTTTTCCAGATCGAATTTTAGATTGTGACCAAGGTACTTGTAATTATCGACAACCTTAAAGACGTTATTTCCAATTTTGTTGACTACCATCAGCAATGTTAGTCATGATTTTGGTTGTTGATCAATTCATTTTAACACTAGTCTTTGCGATTTTGTGTTGAGTTGTACCAACATTGATTCTAATTGTTCTAGACTCGTTACTATGGTCAGGATGTCGTCTGTGAAGCGAAGATGGTTCTGAAACCGACCATTTATATTTATTCCCATTTAGCCCCAATCTAGGTTTTTGAAAACAGTTTCTACAGTTGATCTGATTAACTGTGGCGACATAGTGTCTCCCTGTCTCACCCCTCCTCCAATTCTGAAATTACTTGTGTTTTCATGGAGTTTGACACAAGATGTTGCGTTTTCGTAGATATTCTTGGTGAATCTATCTCGAATCAGCATAACATTTATCCGGAGAATTTAATATCCACCAAGTCTCTACTGAATGAAATGCTTTTTCAAAGTTTATAAAGGCAAATGCGATTACAATCATGTATTCCCTAGATCTTACCTCCATTTGAATTCTTAGCTCCTGCAAATGATTCTGCGTATTATATACAGATCTAAATCCAGCTTGTTTAACGGGTTGGTAGAAGTCTAATTTATACATTGTTTATGCAGTTAGTGTTTATACAGTTTATACAATCTTACACTCTTACGGAATTCTTACACTTCTGAATTAGAATTCTTACCACCTGCAAATGATAATTCGTACTATATCCAGATTTAAATCCTGCCTGTTTAACGGGTTGGTAGAAGTCTAGATTATACAGTGTTTATACAGTCTACTATGATACAGTGGCTACAGATACATGACAGTAGACTCTAAAATTCTGCTGAAAAGTATATATTAGTTTATACCTTACGGAGCTGACAAAATTATACTGTCAGCTTGATCAGTATAATTTCGGATCAGTATAATGTCAGCAGCTCCGATTGTCAGCTGTCTATAATATACAATAGAAATATACCAAGAAGTTATGAAAAGTTAAAGGACCTTTCTTCGTTTACCTGATCATTCCAGAATGTGTATCGACAGATGAGTTATCCGATAAGTTCATCATTTACGTTTGGGGTCGATTTACTATTATAAATAATAAGTGCAATACTATGTTTGCGAATGCCCTGAGGAAAGTTTGTAACACCTATAGTAATATTATAGCACTCTTCATGTAAATTCGTATTGATGATACGAACCCCCGATCGGTGTTCCATTATCCGGGATTATTTTGTTTATCTCAGTACGCGAAAAATGCGAATAGGACTTTGTTATATACAGCTACAGGAACTAGATGTTAATACGGTTCTGAAATTCATTACAAATAATTAACAAATACAACTGTTTAAAAACTTACACCGTTCATTCATAACAGTGAAACCATACTACAATATAAATAAATGAAGATAAAATAGATTGGACGTGATATTTATATAACTTAATAACAAATTGGAAATGTCATTCGAGTTTGGCGATAATTGGTTTTTAAGTAGATTTGCACATGAATGGATAGTCTTGTATAAGTTGCTGTATCAAATTAAACTTGACGTGTTACGAGTTTCTCTAGTCAAGAGTGGTAAAGTCTTCGATATACCTTAAATATTGTACATCGCACTATAAGTTTCAATAAATTTTTTGTTTGTTAGAAGTTTTAAGTTTGTAGCCGAAAGTCCACGGTGGGGAGGGGCGTATATAACGCCAAAAAGTATAGTACTTGTATTCACTGATTAGGATTCTAATGTAAAAGTCTTTAAACTTTTTAAAATATGTGATCTAAGGGAGACCGCGAATTGTTACACACTTGCAGACGGATTATTTATTTTAGACGTCCGCGGGATGGAAGGAAACTACCGCATTGAAGAAATTTGCGGTCAACAGAAAACCTAGTTAATTTCTCGTGTAAAATAGGTTTTTGCATCCATGTATCCGAAAGAGATAATTGACAAAATGATTTGATTGATGGACGATTACTAAGTAAGAATGGGACACAATGAGCTTTCGTTTACGCTAGTAGTCCATCAGATATCATCATAATCGACTTAAATATATAAGGAAGAAGTTTAGTAGCCCGGGGCTCAGAATTTTAGTAGATTTTAACTAGTACGAATGGTACAGAATTTTATAAGTCAGTGTAAAATGTTACGCGTTTTCATTCGTTAATTTATTTGTGAAAAAAATCGCCGATGTATTTAAATGTAAGTAGAAATTATTTCATTATAAAATATAATTGAGAAACTCATCTTTAGTTCTCTTGATTTTTATTTCGAATAAATAATTATAAATTAACGTAACAAATTGTTTCCTAATAAAAAGCTTATTAAATATAAACCTGATTGAACGTCATAAGTAAGCCGCTAATTTAACCTTTGACTATGCATTATCTAATAGAGTTGATGTTTATTTTTGAGTCATTTGAATTTGGGTGTTATCTTATTCAAAGCTAATTATTCCATTGGGATCTAATTAAGATGTAAATAAATTTTAACGAACGTGTTTTCTTATTTAGCAAAGCGTATTATCTCTCTTTTAATAATTATCGTATGTGAAATGAATTATTTATTAATTAATTAATAGGCGTTAATTTCTTAATGTATTAACCTTGTTGCGTTTTATTTAAATTCATTTAGCTAATTCATGAGCTGTACTTGTTTTAGTAAGGTTAATTTTGGGCCTTATTCAAGGGTTTTAACGACAATTGTTAAATTATTCAGTATAGTTATGTATGGATATTCCTCAAACCCCAAACAATAATTTATAAAATATATTTACGGCCTAACTTCTTCATATTTGTTGTCTGATTCTGGTCGGTTTAACTAGAAGTAGAATTTATTTATCCAGTTAGGGCTCACACAAGCCCTTTTTACGAAAATAAACGTGAAAATACTTAGAGGTCGAAAGGATCTTTAATGCATTATTGAATCTTTAAATCGGTGCTCAGCTGATTTTTCTTCTACGCCCACGAGATAGATAGCTTTAAAAATGTTTTGCTAAATTCGATAATGTTTTATTTGGCAACCCCATTTGAACGGTGCATCAAAGTAGCCGAGAATGCTTTTTTTTGCTTTCTGGCACGCACAGCCATAAATGAAGCTTCGTGTGGAAGTCTCAAAATACGGCATACGATAATAATAAATCTGTACGCGAATGATTTACGATACTATCCGTGAAAACGACTGATGAATTTTTTACACGAGCAATCGCAACATAAAAAGTATGATACATGTGTTGCAAGCAAAAGTGCAAAAAATGTTTTCTACATTTTTTATAATTTCTGTTTTTTTTTATTTACTACATTCTATTGGTATTCGATAAAGATTTAGTTAAATTATAATATTAATGAATGTAATATACAGTAGCTGTCTAAATTATTTATTACCTAAGTGCGTATGACATGATCATCAGCTCAAAACTATAACAGAGTTCTAATTATGGTAATATTTTCTTTTATTTATTTTATTATTTATTAACGTAATTCTTTTATAAGTATACACAATTAGAAAAATATGAAAGCTATTTGTAAGATAGTATTCCTTCTCAACCATTATAAGTTGCAACAATTAGAAACGGCTTTCTCAACTTTGAAACACATTTTTTTTCAAGTTTTGTAAGCTTTTCTTGATACATAATTTTATTACCATTGTGGTGAGTAAACTTATTTTGTAACGTGAAAAATATCGAGATAAAGTTTCCTCGACAGCAATAATTTTAGGATTTCAAATTAAGGACACACAAACATTGAGATTTAAATATTTAACACACATTAAATGAGAAGTATGAATTCCAAGACTTTATCTGGTTGATACATAAAAATATATAAAAAAATGGAAATAATTTTTCTATAAGATCCGTGGTTAGTTACATCAACTTTTATGTTTATATGGGGGCCGCTTCTTAAAACCGCGGTTGATAGGGATCAAAACCCTAGAATCTTGAATTTTTTCCGGAGTTTTCAAAGTTCTGCTGCACTGTTTCTACGGCACTGCTTTTCTCATTGAAAAACTGCGCGAAAAAATGGTAGTCCAATTATTTACAAACGCAGGGGAAAACATCATGAACATTTATCAATTCATTGCTGAGAACATAAAATAAGTATTAATAAAGTTTGTAATAAATTTAAATTATTTGTAGAAATGACATTTAAGAAATATATGACTTTTATCTTGATGTTTGAACTAAGAGAACAAGATTGTAATTTCAAAAAGATTGTAATTGTTTCCTGGAAAGAAAAAGTTCAAATGTTGTAAATATATTTCGAAAGTGAGTTAAATAATATTTTTTATTATAATTAATTTATGTATAAAGATTTTTAGTTAACGTGAATAAATTCTAAGACATCTACTTAAGTTTGACAGTTTTAAATAACAATTTTAAATTTACTACACAAAAAAAATATTATTAAATCATGAAAATTTATCAATTCATTCATTGCCAAGAGAATAAAATCAGCATGTAAAAAGTTTGTAGTAAATTTAAATTATTTTTCTAAATGACATTTAAGAAATATAAGTTTTTACAATATTAAATAAGAATTTTAAATTTAGAAACAAAAAAAAAATTATTACAAAATCATGAAAATTTATCAATTCATTGTTGAGAAAATAAAATAAGCATTTATAAAGTTTGTAATAAATTTGCATTATTTGTATAAATGATATTTAAGAAATATATGACTTTTAAATTATTTTGATGTTTGGTCTAACAGAACATGATAGTAATTAAAGAAAACAAGATTAATATTCATTGCTTTCATGTAAAGAAAAAACTAAATTGTTGTAAATAAAAAAAATAAATTGCGGAAATGGCTTATAACATTATTTTAATAACTAGTTTATGTATAAAGATTATTAGTTAACGCGAATAAGTTCTAAGATACCTACGTAAGTTTTTATAATTTTAAATAAGAATTTTAAATTTAATAACAAAAAATTATTATAAAATCATGAAAATTTATCAATGCATTGATGAGAAAATAAAATAAGCATTTACAAAATTTGTAATAAATTTACATTATTTGTATAAGTGACATATAAGAAATATGTCACTTAAATTGTTTTGATGTTTGGTCTTAGAGAACATGATCGTAATTTAAAAAAAAAGGATTAATTTTCTTTGTTTCGTGTAAAGAAAATTGTTGGAAATAAATAAAATAAATTGCATAAATGGGTGTTATAATATTTTATGTATAATTAATTTATGTATAAAAGTTATTAGTCAACGTGAAAAAGTTCTAAGACATCTCCTTAAGTTTTTACAATATTTAATAAGAATTTTAAATTTACGAACAAAAAAAAATTATTACAAAATCATTAAAATTTATCAATTCATTGCTGAGAAAATAAAATAAGTATTTATAAAGTTTGGCGTTATAAAATGGGTGTTATAATATTTTATGTATAATTAATTTATGTATAGAAGTTATTAGTCAACGTGAAAAAGTTCTAAGCATCTCCTTAAGTTTTTACAATATTTAATAAGAATTTTAAATTTACTAACAAAAAAATTATTACAAAATCATGAAAATTTATCAATTCATTGCTGAGAAAATAAAATAAGTATTTATAAAGTTTGGTGGTATAAAATTGGTGTTATAATATTTTATGTATAATTAATTTATGTATAAAAGTTATTAGTCAGCGTGAAAAATTTCTAAGACATCTCCTTAAGTTTTTACAATATTGAATAAGACTTTTAAATTTAGTAACAAAAAAAATTATTACAAAATCATGAAAATGTATCAATTCATTGCTGAGAAAATAAAATAAGCATTTATAAAGTTTGTAATAAATTTGCATTATTTGTATAAATGATATTTAAGAAATATAT
>WYDF02315617.1:0-14724 GCA_009867245.2 Adranes taylori
TTCATTCGCGAGCAGAGGGCCTCGCAAAATGAATCTTGCCCACATAAATTTATGATCTTGCGCCGCCACTGATAGGAAGCAGGTTTTCAAATTGAATAGAAAATCTATTAAATCATATAGATTCAGTATTACACTAGGTTGATAAATTTCCATGTACTGGTAAACTAAATGGGGCTTTTTTCTCCAGCTATCGTAAAACACGACATTGCATATTTAATTAATCTTCGTTATAAGATTTCTTTTCAATAAGGTTCTGTTTCATACGGCATTGTAAGGTTGCATATAAATGATAATTTATGGGACTTTTAGTCATTAACAGGAAGATTTTATATTTTCATTTATTTATCATTGGATTATAACACAATTTATTTAACTTTATCGAATGATTTTTGCAGTAAATCTGCCTTTGAAAAATTAACTCCCTGATAGCTCCAAATACATTATGAGATTGCTGCTACTGAAGTACTTTAAGGAAGATTATATTTGTTATCTCTGCCCTGAGACTTGTTTAAAGTTATTTCTGGAAATTGTTTTTAAAGAATATCTTCAATTACTTTTTATGAAATTTGATGATTTGGAACAAATTAATTCGAGCAACAGAGAAAATTGTAACAGTAGTTTCTATTAACATATACAGAGTACACTTTCTAATGCAGACGTATTGCTCTCTCCTAAAGAGAAATATTTAAATGGGAAAAATGTAGATAATTAAGAAACAAAGAAACAACGAACATCAACATTCAATTTTTCCGAAATATTTACAAAAAATTTACTCGTATGACTCATATTTCCGATAGTATTGTCACGTTTATTTTCGTGACTATGGGTAGTATGAACTGGTAACGGGCCAACCAATTTCAAATGCCAATTAAAATCCAAACCCACCTGACTTGAATCGAGTAATAAAATTAAATTGGGACGTAACTCGAATCCATAGATTTTTATTATTACTTGGAGTTGCAAATAACTCAATAGCGCTATACATTAAATCACGCGAGATTTAGAAATGCCCTTAATTTAGTAAAGCCAACTAAACGATGTTGGATTTATGTACTTAGGGCAGTAATAAAACACATTAGTCTGATTTATTTGAAACACAAATATTGAAACTAGTACAGCAAAGTGTACTTTACAATCGGAAGTAAATAAAAACTTACCACGTAATATTAAATTACAAAGAAATTTACGAGGATTCAAAGCAAAGTAATGGTCGAATAATGTAATAAATTAGTGTTTCATTCGATTCGAAAAATAATTGTAAAGCTCAATTCTGCATCTGTAATTTTATTTTTATCAATAAGTAATTGTATAAAGTTTCGATTAACATTAATACTGCAGTTAATTAATTATTTAGGAAGTAGATAATTTGGTCACATTGAAAATATTAAATTATTTACTGAAGATAAAAACCATATTGTAATCCCTTAAAATAAATTAATTGCTGGAAAGGTCTCCGGGTGGTAACGTGTGTTCTATTTCTATCGAAGTTGTGTTTATTGTATCTTCAATTAACATATTTTTTCTAATGAAGACTTGTCTAGAATTGGTCTAGTCTAGACTAGGTCTTTCTAGCAGTAAAATTACCATTAACAGTAATTTTTCTCCTAGGCACCCGAGGATTCCTAAATGCTAAGTGGCCTTGAGTGAGTCATGTGCGTTTTTTTAATATAGTGACGTCTTTAGAGTAACTGAAATGCTTATCATTTCATTGGTTTCAAAAGAAAGTTTAAAGAAAGTGAAGTGAATATGATTTTAATAAATTCTTTTTGCCGTTACAAGTAATTTTTTGTTGCATAAGAAACATACTAAGGTTATCGTCAACACTTATGTAATACAACGTTTCGTAACTACCTAGATACCATTATTATTTTTTGATATACGGACCTAGAATTTTTTTCATCAAATCGTTTTAAATAAAACTGCATGACAAAAAACTATTTGTAGGTAACAATTTTTGTTGATTTCAACATGGTTTTTATTTTTAGTGCCGGTCCTGCCTCGATTATTTTCAGTTGCGATATATTTAGTTTAGTAGGAACCTCAAAATATTTTAATCAAAATGACCTATTTAATTTTTAGGTAACTGGTCCTTGATAATAAAAATGAACAACTTTCTCTGACATTTTGGTTTAAAAGCATGAACCTAATACATGTAAAAGAATTTGTTTTAATGCCTGTAAAATTTTTTATCAACCACTGGCTGCCCACAAATTAGGTAGATCATTTTGATTAACATTTTTTGGGGTTTTTATCCTGCTGAAATAAATATCTCGCCACTGGAACAAATCGTGGCAGATGCGGGTCTAAAAATAAGAACCATCTTGAAATCAACAAAAACTGTTAGAAATGGTTTTCAATCATACAGGGTTGTATTTAGAACACAAGTTTGAAACGATTTCATGGAAAAAAATGCAGTCCGAATTTACATCATAAAAAATAATGTATTGTAATAATGTTGTTCCATAAGTATTTACCGTAAACTTAAGTACGTTACTTATGTAACAAAAAAGTACTTAAATATTATCAAAAATAACCATGTTAGAGTAAATTTTACCAAATAACAAAATTTTTTGTTCTAATACGGCTCTGAATTTTTGGAGTCTGATATTTGTTACTTGCGTCTGTTTTAATTATCTAAAATTTTTCCAGTTACACGTTTCTATATATTTTCTACTTTAGGAAATAGCAATACTATCTGCATTAACAAGTGTACACCCTGTATATGTTAATAGAAATTCTACTGTTACAATTTTCTTTGTTGCACTGTCTAATTTCTCTGTCTAATTAATTTGTTCTAACGCATCAATTTTCATAAAAAGTACTTGATGATATCCTTTAAAAACAATTCTCAGAAATAACCTTAGACAAGTATATGATTGCTCGAATAAGAGGTATATAAGAATGACAAAGTTTGATCTCTGACATATCTGTTGCCTTCCAGCTATGCTCGTTTGACAGTTATTTCATTGAGTTGTACCTAAATCTTTAATGCGTTTTCAGAACGAACTGTTCTTATATTGAAGTACTGCTCTGTCTGTAACAACTCAAAAGAATATATAACCAAAAACAACGATGCTACCGAGCCACTAAACAAGAACTTGATGTAATAAATTTTCTTGCATATTCTCGGTCCGCTTTATTTGCGATATTGTGTTTGACGCTATGAACCAGTAATGAGACAAATGCTTTTGTGCATGTTAGGAATCTGATACTTTTGAATTAATATAAACTTTGTCTAATATAATGCTAATATCATTTATTAATTAACATATTGTGGGAATCCTCGAATTACCTATCAATTTTTTATACGTTTGGGCCACATGAAAACATTTCTCATATACTTGTTTCCCTAAGGAATTTAGATGGAACATCAACTAAATAAATGCATTCTCAGCTTTAGAAGAAATTCCTCGAAATACTAAGCCAATAAATGGGATTTCCATTATTTTGAAATTTAAGATGGACTATTGCTTTCAGAGAATGGCTCCACAGATCGACCAACGCTCAAACAGAACATCGTAAACGAGTGTCAGAAAGAAACCGGAAATCTATTACTAAAAAACTTAACAAAAAAGAATCATCATCATCGGGATCAGTAAAAACCTTTAGATTAAGGAAATCAAAAACAATTAATTCAACTATTGATTCTTTACTCAGTATAACGAATAGAGATAATTTTGTAATTACTAATGATATTGATGTTAAAGAAGAGAAGCTAGATTTATCTTTATTTAATACCTGCTTAGAACCGAAAGAAGAGAAGGTAGATTTATCTTTAATGAATACTTGTTTAGAACCAACGGATGATGCGAATGCTAAGCAAAAGGAAGAACGTAGTAATTCGAAAGGTAAACGGAGTTATAAGAAACGTCAACCCCAACCAGATGATGAATGTGAACTTATAAAAGGCGAAGGTGGTAAATTGCTATACAAATGTAAACATTGCACCCTGACATTTAAATTCCTATCCGCATTTAAAATGCATTATAGAGTACATACGGGTGAAAGACCCCATATTTGCCATCTATGCGGCAAATCATTTAGATGGGATAGACGTTTAAAAGAACATTTACTCTCCCATTTAAACATAAAAAATTATGCTTGTCACATGTGCAATCAAAAGTTTGCTGCTATAGGCACATTAAAAGGCCACATCAGAACACATACCGACGAACGACCGTATTTCTGTGAGGTTTGCGGCAAATCGTTTCGGAACTACGGTTCATTACATTATCATAAAACCACACACGGACCGCGAACGTTTCATGAATGTGAAATTTGTGGTAATAAATATAGAAAACCACAGGCGTTAAAGAATCATAAGCGGACGCATACCGGCGAACGTCCGTTTGCATGTGAAACATGCGGACGTGATTTTCACAGCAAGGAGAATTTGAGAGATCATATGAAAATTCATCTAGATACAATCTTTCATTGTGATCTTTGTGGGCGAGCCTTTAAATTAGAGAAATCATTAAAGTTTCATATTAGAACAAAGCATAAATCCTAGATAAATCAAGGTTTTTTTTTGAAAATATTTCTGCTTCTGCAATTTTTCTGCTAATCACAAGGCATGTTGAGATGAATTTTCGATGACACTGGTCGGAAGTCTATAATTGAATTCTTTACCAAGAAAACAAGGTTATTTATTTAAATTTTGATCTTTAAAATAGAAACTCTTACGGTAATCATTTAAATATAAAAATTGATTACATGATTTAATAAGCTGAATTCATAAACGTTAAATTTAACACGTTTCTTTGTACTACATAAATGACAACCAAATGTATAGAACGCAATAAGAATGAACTATAAAATTTTTTATACATAGCTGGACTTGTTTTCGAATTAAAACATCTAAAATCTTCTCTCGGTGCACTCATGGATATATGTATCGCAGTTGAAAAACCGTTGAAAGACCACAGGAAATGTTAAATTTATGTATGAGAAGGAAACAGTAGTTTATTTCTACTTTACATACAATTAATAAGAAACCAGTTTTGTAATTTTGGTTTTTTATACTTTTAAATTAGTATTTGATGTATGTATAAAGACATCTTAATTAATGCAATGTAAAGATGATTTTCAAGAATATTTTATGTGCCTTTGAAGAAAAACTGCGTAATAATTATTGCACAATGAAGCATCATATTACCGTCACTTGAATTTATTTGTTTTGGCATTAAGCAAGAACATTTCTTTCAGAGAATGGCATTCCAGTTCTACAGAACGTAATTCAGAAAAGATAGAAAACCGTACGAAACGAACTCTTAGGAAAAGGAAATTGCAACCATCAAAATCTACAATTGTAAACAAAGTTAAAAATAAACAAAAATTAAAACTAAAACCGAGGACTAGTATTAGGAATGAAAGTCACATTAAGCAACCGAACTTAATAAATACGAGTAAGTTTGATGAAGAATTGGAACAATCTTCATCCATAAAAGAAATTTTAGAGATTTATAAAAAGAAGGAAATTTCATCAGGATCCAAAAATGACATTCCAGAAATTGAAGCTACATTTGAGTTGAGTTGTACTATATGCAGTGAAACATTTCCAACAAAAACCGATTTAAATTTACATTTTACAAGTTGCGATATAATTTCTGATGCATCTGAACAGAAAAAGGACCGAACACAACATAAGAAGCTAATAAGATACCACATACGAAAGCCACATAAGAAACCAGATAAGAACCCACATAAGAAACCAACACCAAGTCCTGATGATCAGTGCGAACTTCTTGACAATGAAGAAGGCTCACAGATATATAAATGTAAAGAATGTGTTCTGACGTTCAAATTTTTATATCAATTTAAAAGGCATTATAGTGTACACACGGGTGAGCGACCACATATTTGTCACATGTGTGGTAAATCGTTTAGAATATCTGAAGGCTTAAAAGCGCACGTTGATCTTCACAAAAATGAAAAGAACTACGCATGTCCGATTTGTAATCAAAGATTTGCAGCGAAGGGAACCTTAAAGGGTCATATGAAAACACATTCCGACGAAAGACCATATGTTTGTGATGAATGTGGCCGATCGTTTCGTGTCTTCAAGTCATTACGGTTTCATAAAATTACTCATTCCGAAGCGGGATTTCAGGCATTCCATGTATGCGACCTTTGTGGTAGTAAATATACATCAGCTCAAGCATTGAAAGATCATAATCGTACACATAGTGGTGAACGACCTTTCTCGTGCGATACCTGTGGACGCGATTTTCATCGTAGAACCAATTTGCGCGACCATATGAAAACACATCTGGATACTATTTTTAATTGTGAACTTTGCGGGCGTACATTTAAATTGAAAAAATCTCTTAAATTTCATTTTAGGCGGAAACATAAGTTTCAATAATTCTATTCTAATCGTACATTTTGTTTATGTATAAGAGTAGAGAACAATAATTGATTTGATCCCAAATGAATCTGAAACCCAGACTCATTATATTTAAACTTGTTTTCATCTATTATTCTAGTCTTTTTTTTTATAAGATTTAATAGTAATAAATAATAATTGTTTTCAAACTAAAGACAATAAAATTAAAAACATTTTATTAAAATAGTGAATTGATCGTGTGTGGCCAATCCTATCCCAATTAAAGCATCTAGGCGTGCCATTGAATGTTCTCGTTTGGGGTAATACTGATTATCTATATATAGTTTGGCTTGGTGTCTGTATCACTTGTTCTGCTGCACATACACGGGTATTCTTCATGTGACCCACTATAGGTCCTCTGTATGTGATTTAATTGATTCACTACTACTTTTAGGTACCACTTTGTCAGGCACATGTATTTGTCATAGTAAATAAGAAATAGTCCAGATTCAAAGTACTCACAAATTTCACGGTTACTCATAGTGAGATCTAAATCATTACATAAATCAATAAAATTAATAACACAATAAAAACACAATAAAATTATTGCTTTAAATCTTTTCCCCTTCCATTTGTTTTTTTTTATTTCGTAGTTTATACTTAATATCTCTTAATATGTTGTTGCTCCCGAAACTCATTTTATGTCCTCATAAGTCTTTTCTTTATTGGTCTAAATAAGCGCCTATATAAGTGTTACGTTCCACTAGGGACGGTAACCGTCCCTCGTATAAGAAATGTGTTAAAGTGTGGTAGTGCAACAATGACTGGGTGGAAATGTTCCAGAAACGCTGTAAAGTAAGAACAATTCCACACCAAACCAGAATCAGAAGCTGATCACATTCTTGAATACTTGAACTTTAATTCACTTCTTTTAATTGTATCTTCAACTTAATCTTACTAAAGCTTGTACTTACTTCCTTTAGTAATTAACTACAAGTTATTTAGGACAGACTTTGAACTAAAAGAGAATTTAACCAAATGTAAGTATTCTTATTTAGTATGTAATGTATGTGTATAAAATTTTATTGAGCCGAAAATGAAAGGGCTGTATTTGTATATACTAATTGTAATAATAGAATTCTCAGATTCTAGCAATTATGATGCTTTGTTTGATTAGAGAAAGAGTAGGTCTCTTTCTCTAATCTGAGCTTTAAGCCAACTATTCCTTTGACGATTATTTTAAAACAGTTTACTATTTCTCCAATGACGGAAAACTCCAAACTCTTGTATTTAAGTTTATAGGCATAGAGCTCTATGAAATCTGCAATGCTTAACTCCTTAGTATATCTGATCTTCGTATATTCTTAGTGTCATTTACCTCATAATTTAATTCTACCGGTTTTGACAAAACTGTTTAATATGCTACATGACTTTGCAAGAGTGCATCCTACAAGATTCTTGTTGCACTTTCTTCGGCATCAGTTTCTTGCACTTTCTTCGGCATAATTATTCAATTCTTTCCAGAATTGCTTCAATGATTTGCCTATTTTATACAACGCATTGCACAAATGTGGACTGATATTTATTAAGTAGTATGACCTTCTCTAACTATTAGCGATTTGGAAATTATACAGCCGTTGCGAAGCAATTCTCAAAAAAGTGTAGTAAACAATTAATTGCTTTGATTATATCATCATTTGCAATAAACCCTTTATTGTATTTTAATCGTACATTACATAGTACTTAAATTTGCGCAGAAAATGTTTACTGTTTTAAATAGAGTGGAATTCATGTAAATTTGATGAAGACATCCTATGGAAAGAAATACCTAAACATATGAATAAAATACCTACTATTATGAAATGAGTCATTCTAGAATAAAGCTCGAACATTTATTTCAGAAATCAGCTGTTCGAACCAAAAGTCACGGAAACAGAGGCGACTAAAAGAAAGATCAGGAAACCTAGAAAAAGATCTATCGAATCAAAATCATCAAAATTAATGACAAAAATTAAAAAGTGCAATAAAAAAACAATTAGCAATAATAATAGTCAAAAAACTGATGAACCAGACGGGAAAACCATTCAAATTGAAAATCCTATTGAATCCAGTAATCTCATTAAGATAGAGTATAATGACATTGGTGGTGATTTATCTTCATCGATTAAAAAAGAAAAAACAGGTACTCCTCCTCCAGAAATTAATTGTCATATTTGTGATAAAGTTTTCTCGTCTAATAATAATTTAACCGTACATATGAAAGATTGTGAAAGAAAATTTAAGAAGGAGCAGAATGTACCGCGACGAGCGTACACAAAATGGAAACAACCGAATGATCAGTGTGAGGTAACAAAAAGCGAAAACGGTAAACTTGTATACAAATGTAAAGAATGCGCGTTTACTTGTAAAGCAGCATGTGATTTTAAAAGGCATTATACATTGCATACGGGAGAGAGGCCTTATGTTTGTCACCTATGTGGAAAATCATTTAGATTAAGAGTAGGTTTAAAAAGACATCTAGTATGTCACTCAGATGAAAAAAACTACACATGTCCTATATGTGGTCAGAAATTTGCAGTGTCTGATATATTGAAAGGACATATGAGAATCCATACCGATGAAAGACCTTATGTATGTGAAGAATGTGGTAAGGCATTTCGTAATCACGGATCATTGCATTATCATAAAACAACGCATGCAGCTGTTAAACCTTCATACCATTGCGATCTTTGTGGTAAGAGTTATGGAAAACCACAACGACTTAAAAATCATATGAGAACGCATACTGGAGAACGGCCATTTGCTTGTATGATATGTGGAAATGATTTCTATACGAAGGAAATGTTAAATGATCATATGAAAACTCATCTCAACACGATCTTTAGATGCGAATTTTGTGGACGACCGTTCAAATTGGAAAAATCCCTTAAGGCTCACATACGAGGAAAACATAAATATAGCGTTGACAATATTGACCATTCATAATTTTTGATAGATTTGTTCTTTGTAAATTAATTCACACATTCATTATGACTCTATGCTGATAAACTTTGTGTAATTAATTATTTCTATTTAATTTAAATAATTTTTTGGACATTTATTAGTTTTAAATATATTTATTTGGCTCACTATATGGTTATTGTCCTATCAATTTAACTATATTACTCTGATTTGCATTGTCGTGATTGGCATTTTGCAAAAAGATTAGAATTTCCTGTTACTGGAAATTACTTGGAAACTGTACAGCTCTTTATTGGCTGTACTATTTTAGTATTGATCGGGATATGTTGTTTAGACTGCGGACAAGCAGAAAAACGTGATCCGAATAAATTCTGAAAGAAAATTGTCTAATCGAAACACAAGGTTCAAAACGTGTCCATTCGACAGTCTAATATTTGTTATAACTAAAGTACTATCTATGTATGTGTTTTGTAAATTTAATCTGGAACTGTTTATTCTCTAAAAAATGACATCTTGATTCGGATAATATTTCGGACTTGAAATCTTTCGACACAAAATTCCAACCTCTAAGATCACGATCAGATACGGATGATATTGTAAATATTTACGATAAACTTTCCGCTATTGTACATAGAACATGCAATGAGTTGCAGGAAAGAGTAAGTGGCTGGGCACTTTGGTGTTTATCGCCTGTAGATTAACGCAAACAAGTGCTCCAGTTTGCCTAACTTTACAAATATGTTTTTTTTATATTACATGTTAAGTAATCATCTGAGACAATATATAATGGATAATAAATTCATTTATGAATCAGCATAAAATTGATACTAAATGGAATGAACTGTTAATGTCAATTAAGTTCAAATGTTTCTTTCAGAATTCGGACCATCTCACCTACTAATATCAAGGAGACAAGGTCCACTAAAAGACTATCAGAACCTAAAAGAAAGAGATCTACTAGAAAAGAAAAAACGAATCTGAAAGTAAAAGTAAAAGTAATCACGAATGAGATAAATACTAAGAATTCTAATATTGATTGCGTATCAAATGATAATTTGGATCATCTTCCAATTAAAACAGAAAATTCTAATATTGATTGCGTATCAAATGATAATTTGGATCATCTTCCAATTAAAACAGAAAATTCTAATATTGATTGCGTATCAAATGATAATTTGGATCATCTTCCAATTCAAACAGAAGATTCTAATTCTTGGTTTGATAATGACGATGCAGTTTCAAATCAAGTTTATCGTAAGCGAAGATCGTATTTCAAAGCAAAACTTTCTAAAGACCAATGTGAAATAGTAAAATGTGAAACAGGTCGTTCAATTTATAAATGTAAGGAATGTACTTACAGCTGCAGAACTTCATCACGTTTTAAAGAGCATTATAGTATTCATTCTGGTGAGAAACCTAATATTTGCCATCTCTGTGGAAAATCATTTATTAAATTATACGGATTAAATAGGCATCTACTATTTCATGCGAACGTAAAGAAATTCTCTTGTTCCATATGCAATCAAAAATTTGCGGCCGCAGAAACCTTAAAAGGCCACATTCGTACACATACGGATGAAAGACCATTCGTGTGCGAAGAATGCGGAAAAGCATTTCGCAATCATGGTACATTGCATCATCATAAAGCGATCCATGGTCCGAAAGTGTTCCACGTTTGCAACATATGTGGAAATAAAAGTTCGTCGCGAGAACAATGGAAGATACATTTACGTACCCATACGGGAGAACGTCCATATGCTTGCGAATTATGTGGCCGTGATTTTCATAGCAGAAAAGGCTTGCGGGATCATAATAAAACGCACTTGGATACTATCTTCAGATGCGATTTCTGCGGACGACCATTTAAATTAGAAAAATCACTTAAGTATCATATGCGTACTAAGCACAAATAGTTTTTTTTGTGCAAAAGTGACTTTAATTTTTTACAATAGATTTCATTTATTAATTTCCGATGAACTAAGAGTATTGTTTAAGTAGTCTTTAAGATACCACATAAGAAATATTAAAATTCTTCAATATGTCATAAATTACAAAAATTGTTACTAAAATTAAGAATTTTTTGTTTACATATTTGCTATTAGTTAGCCTAACCTTTCCACCAAGGAACTAGCCAGTTTGAACCAAATTAACCTACAAAACACGCATATTGATTATTTTGATATTTATACAGTTTTCGATGAAAAATATGAAAGTTATAAAGTGGAAAAAAATATACTTGAAATAAGATTTTTTCATGATTATTTCTGAAGAATTTTACTTTAATAAAACATCAGTGTGAAACAAATAAACAACTAACAATATTTTATATGTACTGCTATACCATAATAACTATTCGAAGCAGTGGAACACTCAAAACAATCTAAGTTAATTTCTTTCAGAAAATGGGTCTCCACATCATCAAACCCGATCGAAACTGAACGCTCTAGTGTAATACCTAAAAAGACAAGAAAACGTAATCCCAATAATAAGAAATGTGAACAAACGATCCGTACGACAAGAACAAATAAACGATCTAAAAAAAGCAAACTAGATAATAGTGTTACTGATAACAACACCTCTACTGAATCTGTTAAAATTGAAATAAAACAAGAAGATATTGAAACTTTGGCGCATCTTCCAATTGACGCTGATATTTCAACATGGATTAAAGAAGAGACACAACGTTTGGAAATGAATTGTCAGCTTTGCAAAAAAGAGTTTATTACAAATGATGATTTAAATATGCATTATGTATCATGTGAGAAGGAATATAAAAAATCGAAAAAAGTGGACCCTACGAAAAAAGAAACAAAACAACGAAGAGGTTATAAGAAACGTAAACCAGTATCTGAATCACAATGTGAATTAATAGTAGGAGAACATGGTAAAATATATTACAAATGTAGGGAATGTTCGTTTACGTTTAAAAATTCATTTGATTTTAAAATGCATTATACAATACACACGGGAGAAAAACCTTATATATGTCATCTTTGTGGAAAAGCGTTTAGATTAGTAATATCGTTAAACAGACATCTATTGTTTCATGCGAATGAAAAAAATTTCAGTTGCCCCGTTTGTGGTCAAAAATTTGCTGCTACTGGTACGTTAAAAGGTCATATGAGAATACATACGGATGAAAGGCCTTACGTCTGCGAGGAGTGTGGGAAATCTTTTCGTAATCATGGATCACTACATTATCATAGAACCACGCATGGGCCCAAAATTTTCCACGATTGCGACATTTGTGGAAATAAATATAGGAAACCGCAAACATTGAAAAATCATATGAGAACGCATACTGGAGAACGACCCTTTCGCTGTGAAACCTGTGGACGTGATTTTCATAGTAAAGATAATTTGAAAGATCATATGAAAACTCATCTGGATACTATTTTTCGTTGTGAATTTTGTGGCAGACCATTTAAATTGGAAAAATCACTTAAGTTTCACATTAGAGCGAGACATAAATAATTCTCCAATATGATCCAAATTATCTCATAATTTTTATTGTATTATATTTTAGAGTTTGTAAGAAATGTTTATATTACAAATACAATGAATTATAAAATATATTCTCTTCTTTGACATATTGAGAAGCAAACTTTTTCTAATATATATTCACTATACATATTCAATTATGTTGTCACATGACATGGGATTATGCTAGTTTCCACAAATTCTTTACTTTGTAAAAAGTCTCAATTCTTTAAGGGATCACAAATATTGTTACATACAAAAAGAGTTATTCTACCATCTAATTTAAACATAGCTACACATTAAATAAAACTACACCTTAATATATATTTAAGAGGTAATATAAATCACACGTTGTGATTTCAGTACATTGAATATAAGACCCTTGCCTATTTAAAACTGTGAAGCAGCTTTAGATAGCCAAGTCCGGTTCTGTACACAAATAAAACACACAAAAACATATAAAACCACTGATCTGTTTTAATAATCTATTTTCACAAATTAATTATTTATTATTCTGACAATAATTATTTAAAGGGTCGACAAATGAACAAGTTTAAAGAAATATTGGTTCAAATTTATTTGTTAATATAAATGTTGACACGTGTACAGTTCAGCTTACCGGTAATATGGAAATATAGATAAAATTTCCCCAGTAACATACGAGACATTATTCTTTAAATAAGTATAATTAAATCGGTTCATTACATAGATAATAATAAATTGTCCGGTAATTATTTATTGTTCGAGAGTATAGATTAATTTGCCAACGATACAGTTTATTTTAAATTAAAAGATACACATTTATGATTTTTATTACCATGGAAAAAATCGAATTTTGTTAGCACGTTATAGAATAAATGAAAGTAATTTACTTCTATATTTGGTATTTACTTATTGAAATAATATACTGGTTTTATTCAGTTTTAATAGATAAAAAAATGCTATGCTTACATTGTTGCATCATTCATGGCGGAGCACTAGTAACGTATTTGCTAGGCTAGGCTACTTATTAATACGTCTGATGTGAACACTTTAGAATTTCTTTGGAAAAACTGGAAAAATAATGGCGAAGATTGATGGCGTTCAGTGTAATATATCTTTGGGAAATAGAAAGTTGGTTTGCCAGCCGTCAAAAAAAGGGGGTGGGAGGGGTTAAACCCCCTTTACAACGAAACATCTTTCCCTTAACGCTCTATTTCCTATCCTAATTCAAATTCTAGAAAGTTCTAGAATCTACTCAAAATAGCCCCCCATCGGTCGAACCTCAATCGACTTTTACCCGAAAGATAGCGGAAGTTACAAAGTTGAACATCATGCGATCTCATTGTTCTATTTATAGACTATATTTCTTCAATGGCAGTGAAATGAATATAATTAAATATATTTTTCGTAGCTATCTCTGTTCGCCTCATAGAGTTTGAACGAATCTATCTAAATTAAGTCGAGGATAACTAACGATCCGATTCATATCTATCTTTTCAGGGTTACTGAATTTACGAATGTATTTTATAAAGAATAGTTAAAAACTACGCTAATTAAATATAATTGTGGTAGAACCAGCGGCGCGTTATTATACTAGTGACAAACAAGGCACTTGTCTAGGGCCTCTGCATTTCAGCGGCCTCATTCATACTTCTCATATGTAAAGAAAATGCAAGTAATCATCATACAGGGCCTCAGCACTTGCAATTTGCCTAGGGCCTCGTAACTGTATAACGCGCCACTGGGTAGAACTTGATTTATTTATTACTGTCTAACTATGGAGCGTTATTGCTTCAAATGGTTCGCCTATTGTGTACCTATACAGTAGAATCTTTTGAATTTGATACATTAATTGTCTCCATGCTGAATTTATTTATTTAAGCTTTGTTCGCTTCAAAATTTAAGTGTATGATTTGTACAATGAAATCTTGAGAACTTGGATTGTCTAACAATTACCATTGCTAATATACATACAT
>WYDF02315628.1:0-14724 GCA_009867245.2 Adranes taylori
TTCCATTGTTGTGGTGTTTTGCCTTGTATAAGACACTCATTAAACATAACTTTAAGACTCTGCAATAGCTTTTCGCCTCCCAGTTTAAGAGCTTCAATGACCACTTCATCCTCTCCGGGGGATTTGTTGTTTTTCATTTCAAAAATCGACTTTTGCATCTCATGAATTGTGGTTTCTGGGATTTCTTCTGAGCCCTGATTTAGAATCTTGGGAATCGGATCGCGGATAATTTCCCTGTTATCTGTAGCCTATAGCTCTTTATAGAATTCCTCTACTATTTTTAGAATTTCTTATCAGTTGTAATTCGGCCTTCTTTGTTTCGTAGTTCACAAATTTCTTTCTTTCCTTTGGAGAGTCTCTGCCTAAGTACTAAATACTTTCAAGCTTTTATTTTCTTCGATTGTTCTGGTAACCATTTCGTTGTTGAATGTTCTGATATCATTACGAATGACTTTAGTTATATCCTTGTTGAGTTGCTTCAGTTTTAGGAAGTTTACATCGTATTTATTCTGCAATTCTCTTCTCTCCTTTATTAAGTTTTTGATTCTGTCACTTACTGCTCTATTTCCTTGGTTAGTCCTAGCACAATTTGCTTGCTCTGCTCGTTTTATAGCATCTACTATGTTTTTGTTCAGCTCGTCAATATCCATATGCAACGCTGGTACAGTTATTTGCTTTGTTAGGTGTTCGTCAATGTCGTTTCGAAATGTATCTGCGTTATTGGGTGGGGTCCATTTCTTGTTATTTGTCTTCCTCATCATCTTCATTCGTTCTCCTTTAATGTTGATGGATATTTTTGATCTTACCATCCTGTGGTTACTGCCTATGGAAAAGTTGTTTAAGGCTGTTACATCAAATACTATTTCTTCGTTTTTTCTCAATCTCAAATTAATCCCTTTTTTTGTATTTCCATCTGGGCTGGTCCATGTCCATTTTTGTTGTGAATTTTTATTAAAGAACGAACTCATAGAATAAAGACCACTTTCTTGTAGGAAACTTAGAAATCTACCACCTCTTTCATTTCTCTCCCCATATTCGAAATTACCTAGGGGATTTTCCGACTCGTCTTGTCTTCTTCAAAGTTTGGCATTGAAATCGCCTATTAGTAAGGTGTAATGGGTAGGACATATGTTTAAGGCTTCATTTAGGTTATCGTAGAAGACCTCCAATTGATCCTCTTCGGAGGCTGACCAGTATACAACCATAATTGCATACAAATTGTACAGTGCTACGCATAAGTTACGTTTTAATTAAGGGTTACATGTGAAAGTCTGGAAGTAATACTTTTAATGTGGTGTATGCTTCTTAAACATCTGGAAGGATCATTCAGTATTGTGCCAAGTTTGTAACAAATGGATTCATCAAAGAAACTGCACGATTAGATGAACAAAAGATGAACGATTACATATTAGTATTAATAATATGTTCTGGAAATGTTCTCAATGCGAATATAGTAATATAGAACAGCGGTCGGCAACATATGCACGCGTGCACTAAATGCCACACGAAATGATTTTTGGTGACACGCTTCTAAAATTACGATTTATTAAAATGTTCGGTATTTTAAAAAGAAATTCTAAAAAAATACTTAATTCTATTTTTAATTTGTCTCACCCAGTGCAATGTTCGTAAACCTTTTGCTGTCTTCTGTATCGTAATTTTCAATGATGATACACTGCTCGCCGTTCCACGAGCCGATTTGCTAGTTTTATTTTAAGGGCACTCTGAGTGTCCAGTACTTTGAATTACCTGTTTTGTGACACATCAATGTATTTGGGTTGCCGACCACTGCTATAGTGATTGATGCACAGAAAACAAATACTATAATTATCGATCCAGCCACAAGCAACAATACTTTGAGGATTCCTAACAAAAAATCTGGATTCTCAAACGACGATTTCATGAAGAAATTGCTTGATATTGAAAATGAGAATAAATACTTAAAGAATGTACTACATAAGTAAATAAAGCAATGAAAGATGAAATAAATTTTTTTAAATCATAACCCAGTTTCCTTAAAGAAAAAAGCAGCGAGGATATTTATTAAGAAGTATCCGATAGGTAAGAAAAAGCACGCAATTTATTAATCTTTAACACGATCGAATCTCACTCCGAAAGGGCAGACGACAGAATGAAACATGATGAAGATACAACCTAGCAAGTGTTTAATTAGATGGAGATCGATCATCCGCAGTTAATCCGGGTCAAACTTATTGGAAAAAAAGCAATAAAAATAGACTTATTTATGTTACGTTATAAATACGTTTATAACGATGTTAGAGTAATAACGATGTTAGCTTAGCCTTACGCTAGAAAATGAAGCTAATTGGCTTTAACTGGAGAATTAGCATGGATCGCACAACGAAACAAAGACATAAGCTTAAAGATACTATTGAAGCATTAAACAAAAGAAATGCTGATGATGGAGGACGAATAAATGGATTATAAAATATAGAAGGAAAACCAAGAATTGTGAAAAAAAATGTATGTTCTTCATATGATATTGTAGTTTCCTGCGAGATGTGGTTATCTAGTGAGCTAAGGGATTCTGAATTATTATTGAATAATTATGATGTATTACGATATGACAAAAATCCCAACACTAGCAGTAAATCTCGTGATAGAGGGGTTCTAGCGATGAAAAAATGTTTGTACGATGAAGTATTGAACATCGCTAGGACAAATGTGGACCAGATTTTCATCTGTATCAATCTAGCGAACCAACCTTTCATAATCGGTGCGGTTTATATTCCTCCCGGCTCACATCATGACATGTATAAAGGTCATTCTAACACCGTTGAAGAATTATTTGGACATTATTAGAAGTCCAATGCATTATTCGAACTCCATCGTTGACAACTATGACGTACCTGAGGCTAAGTGGAGTAATAACGAGCTGGAGGTTTTGGATATGTCCACCTCATAATTATATCAATATTCTGGAAGAACCTTATAAATTTCTAAATTTTAAATAATTTATAATGTACATTAAGAAGTACATTATAAAAAGGTTTTGGAATTTTAAACAATTTATAATGTACTTAATGTACATTATAAATTGTTTAAAATTCAGAAATTTAAAAGGTTCTTCCAGAATATTGATATAATTATGAGGTGGACATATCCAAAACCTCGATACTATTTAAGTAGAGGTATATTTTTGGATTGATTATTTAGCAATCTAGACAATATTATTTGTAGTAGAGCTGCAAGAGTAATTACTAGTGAATTCATCCACGATTTTGAATATACAGTTTGTTTAGTGTAACCATCTTGTTCCAAGCTGGCTGAATTAAAATCTAAGGCAATTATGAAATTACAACTAAATTATTAAGCATACTTAGTTACCTGTGTTAGGGGGTATTTCTTCCTTAAATTGTCTTTAATATGGTATTTATTCATTTGATTTTATCTCTGGATAACTATTTTTTTAATAACGGAAATTAGTGAGTGATTTGGTTCTAGGAACATTGATTCTAGGGGTGTTCAGTATCATCCATAACTGCAGTTTAGTATGATAACACCTTGGGTCCAGTTAATTTGAAGGAGATTTTGTGGTTCGTGATTAAAGAAATATTACTTTTACCTGTTATACACATCGTATGCCAATTGCTTATTATTTGATTAGGCTAATTTGTGTGTTTTGTTTATTTATCTTGTATAATGCTAAGTATTTTTTGATCCATTATGCTTGAGAATTTAGTAAAAAAATCCTACGTTTTGTTTTTGCATGAAACAAAAGTTGAATCTTTTAATTTTACTGTCACCATATAACTGGTCTATTAAATTCAATTAGTATAATAGTTTTTTAGGGTAAACTATCAAAATTAGTCTAACCTATAAATCGCCTACCCATGAATCCCCCGGTTCCCATATATACCTATGGCGCGGACAGCTTGGCTTTCCAGTTTGCCACGGCCTACGGCCGGTCTCACTTTTACCCAGTATTTGCCTACGGCCATGGGGTACGATCGCTCTTGACTCTTCGACTAATTTCTAAAAGAACACGCTAGACTGCCTTGGCCTTGTGAATTCGTCTATGCATGAATTCGCTTACCCATTAATTCCCTGGTCCCCATCTTTGCTACGGCGCGGACAGCTTCGCTGTCTGCTTTGGCGTGGCCTGCTGCTATTTTTGATTTATTTTTTCCCCACTGCCGTTTTTGTGTCACTTTATTCCCGCGTCCACTATGTCCAAAATTGAAATCCCTGGGTCTTAGCATGTTCCCTAAGTTTCATAGGAACTGAGATATTTAATCTAGTACAATAGCCGTTTTCGAGAAAATGGATCGCAAATTTTACAAAACAAAAAATACCCTGTAAATACGTCAAATTGTAATTTTAGAATAAAAAGTAGCAAATAAAATTGAACGGGTTTTTGGTAGCTTATACAATAAAGTTTACTCAAGTATTCAATCTTTTATAGTTCCTGAGATATATCGAAAAGTTAAATTTTAAACGTGGAAACGTGGCGTACTACACCAGTTTAAGGCGTGGTACTAATTTCTTTCGCCGCATAGTACAAGATCAAAATTTCAGTGTATAATGTATTAAGTACGGATATTAGCGATCAAAATTTCAGTGTTCTAGTTTTAAAACTGAATTTCTGAATAAAAGATCATTTTAAATCCCTCCCAAAATTATAATATATACCCGCCACTGATAACAACTTCAAAAGCAACTATAAGTTATATGTCTTATAGTATTTTAGGTTTCATAAAACGTAAAATATTGTTTCCTGTAACTTTACATATATGTGCTAGTATTTAGGCCTTATATGTATATATGACTGTTTAATACCAAAATATAAAAAATATACATACAGTTTTTGAAACAAAAAATTATTACTCAAAATCAGTTAAGTATATTCAGTTGTACACAGTGGCAAAACTGAGGTCTCTTAAACTTACATACGTTCCCTAACTTTCATAAGAACCGAGATATTTAGGGCAGTACACGTTTTTTCAAGGTCAAATTACTTCGGTGCTATGATGTACGACTTTTTTAAAAACGCTTAATCTCTTAAATATGAAATCGTTCGTCTAGTTTCTGAGAAAATTGCAAAACAAAAAACACCTTGTCTATACGTTAAATTGTGATTTTAGAAAAAAAATATTTCAAATAAAATCGAAGGGCCTTTCTGTACCCAATACAATAAAGTTTATTCGAATGCCCTATCATTTTTCGTTCCTGAGATATTTCAAACAAATTGTTAAACTTCAAACGTGGCAACACTGCTTCCTATACAATTTGGGAAGGGGGGACTTTTTTTTATTCGACGCATAATACAAGGTGTTATATGTGTGCATAATTTCAGCCTCCTAATTTGAATATGGAATTTCTGAATAAAAAGTTCGCTTTTGTCATTATATGTCATTCGATATTACATACGTACATACGAAAGATAAAAACAGTTGAGGTTATATATCAATTTACTTCGTGGCACTCGATTAATCGTTCATGAAGGTGAAGTGAACTTATAGAGTAGTAACTCGTACAGTGCAATTATGAATTAGGACGTTGTGTTTGTAGTATACAGACGGCGCTGTTAACATCCATTTAGTGCCAGGACATTTTGACTGTTAGTTCATTGATGTGATAATAGTGGTTGTAATAGAGAACGTGGTACAGGTGCTGCGGGGAAGTGAGTGCTTGCCGGTGTAGGCCGAGTATTGTACACAACTAGCAGAGAATTGTAGAACTGTACCTAACCACTGAGTAACTGTTCCGAACAGTGGGAAGTTTTTCCGTTAGATGTCTTTGTGTGTGAGCTACCTATTTAAACTATCTGGAATTTTCAGTTTGCTTGATTGCGGGGATTTTTGTTGTTGAGAAATTGGTTTTACTGATTATCGATTTATCTTTTGGAGGGTACAAGGGTACTTAGGTAATTGTCGTATCGTACCTCCATGTCGATGTTTAAATTGTAGTTATCGGATTGGTTACTGCATTATGTCAGAGTCGCTAATCCAATGAGAGTTTGGAAAGCGGAGGTGGAGGGGATTCGTCTCGCTGAACTGAAATTAAGGACGCCGGATGTGATTTATTCTCTGTCGACTTGTGCTAAGAAGACTCCAATTTTTTGACCTTTCAAAATTTAATTTTCTCCAAGAGCAAAATGTCTTAGTGAATAAAATATTACTGCCAATTGAATTTGTACATGGGGGTTGGATTTTAAATTAGGTCACTAGACACCCAGATTGGGTAAGACATTAAAATTTTTTTTCAAAATTGCGCTAGAGCGTGCTTGTGATTTATAGGTAACACCTCCAGCGTTTAGCCAGAAGTTATCAGCTTGCGGTTGGAATTGCGATGAATGTAACTCGTATCCGGTTGGTTGAATTCACCGTACGAATGATTTGTTTGATTTTTTAAAGTAGCGTGTTCGCGTGGTAGTGGGTACAGCAGCCATCTTGGGGGCCATCATTTAGCACGTGCATTTAAGCCATAGATGTTAGCGTTCACGAAGGCATAGTTGGGGCTTTTCCTATTCTTAGAATTGGAATATCGGTTGAATCGTCCTCCAGCCAAACGTCTGTACCAGCATTGAAACTTTCGCAGAATAAGTATCTTCTTTGCATAACGTATTTATTTTTTCTAAAATTTGGCGCATTACATCAGAATTTTAAATCAATTCAGTAAATCTAATTAAGAATCAGTAGTGATTTTTTATATTTTATTTACCCGCTGCCGTAGGTTGTTTAGAATTGTAATCAGGGGGGTTTCATTATAATATAGGGTTTTAGTCATTTTTGTTGTTGTAATGTAATAAGGGGGGTATTCGTTTTAATTATAGGGTTTAGTAAATTAATTGCTAATTCATTGATAACGATGTCCGTACTTTTTTGGTTTGTTAAACATTTTAATTTAACTTAAGGTTATAATTTTTTAATGGATAACCATTAAAATTGACCTTTAGTAGTTTGTCCATTTTAAGAATAAGTAACTTGAAGAAGCTCGTGGAAGTTTCCTTAGGTTTCGTCCTTTATTAACTACCACCACCATTAATTTTAATGTATTCTTTGTAAATGATTTTTTCAAATCGTGACATTTAAATTTTTGCAATATTATTGCTGTTTAAGATTGATATTTACCATTGAGTGGTAGAATTAGGGCCTGTACTAAACGTGTACCTGAGGCCATTAATTGTCATATGATAACCGTTGTGACTACTTATTGAATTGTAAATAATTAAAAATAAAGAAGCTGAGTCAGTGTAAATATTAGAGCGAGAGCCAGATTATTCTGTAAAAAGTTCATTGAAATTAGCGATCCTCTTAATAAGTTACCTATTTCACAATAGATTTTTTTTAAACTTATCAGTACAACTAGGTTAGATTGCGGATCACAATAAATTAAATACTGTTATAATATTAATTGCACTTAGAGTCAACCCATTGTTATTTTTTATATATATTTTTTTAATAAAGTTGTGGTATTGTTATTATTTATTTGTGGATTTTATTGTTATATGCACTCCCTCCCATTTTTTATCCGAGATTTAGGTACAAGTCTCTGGCGCCCGTTTCTAAACATGAGCGGACGCTTCATGCCACGTTTGAACCGATTGCCTGGACGTCCTCTGGATTCCCGACTAGCAGCAGCATATCATCTTTAACGAGAGTAAATTTGTTCACCAAAGGGGACAGGTTGTATTAGACAGTAAGTCTTAAAAATTCAACGATGTAGAATTGTATACTTGATGTATACTTAAATGATGTTGATTTAGAAAGGGGCGATTAGCACATTCTACAAACTATTCTCAACAAAGAAATTATACGTTCAAATAGTTAGAGTAAAGTATAGAATTACTTTCCTATTTAGTTTTCTAATGAATTGAAACAATTAATTACTGAGAAAAAGAAGACGCATAAAAAATACAAAACCACTCATGCATGGATGACTATTTATAATTCGCTAATTTACGTGACGAAACTAAAGCCATATCAAAAGGTTTGTTATGCGCACTACATAAATAAAATTGATAGTGAGCTATATTCAATGCCGAAAAACTTCTTTAAATTTGTGAGCGATGAACAGAGAGCAAATAATATTCTCAGTGGCATGTATTTAGAGAATCTAAACGCGGATAGTAGGCGGGACATTATAAAATTATTTTGCCACTAGACTCAAGCCAAGTATGTTCTTCTCCAATTATTACAGGAGTCAACTCTAACTGGATCAACTATCGAGTTATTATAACAGAAGGAGTTATTAATAACACTGAACAAATTATCTAATGACAATAAGATGGGATCCCAAATGTAGTTTTAAAACGTTGTGTGTTATCATTATGTATATTCATATGCTTTCTTTTTAATCGTTCATTGAGAGAAAGTGTCTTCTCTAACCAAAAGAAAAACACATAGTTCCAATATATAAATCACGAAACAGAAAGGACATTATATGGAAATGTAAATCCTTAATAATGGAGACCAACATGGGTTCCTCCCAGTAACCAATCTCGTCGCTTATCAGAACTACATATTCAGCGCAGGTTTGAAATTTTTTGATAAACAGAAAACAAAGTGTAAAGGGGAATAATGTTATTTCCGAATATATAGATGCGCCATTGCTCACCTTTTCTCTTTAATATTTTTGTCAATGACATCAGCATTTCACTTAAGAAGGTTAGATTTTTAATGTTTTCAGATGAGAGAGAATATTTTGATCTGTCAAATCCGAACTAGATCATTTTCGTCAGAGGGCTAAAAACAGCGGTCTAAAACTAAATATTTAAAAGTGTTTTAGTACTAAATTTACTAGAAATAAGTCTAACCATGATTTTATATATAAAATTGACGGAGTTGAGCTAAAAAGTGTTAAACTCTTGGTGTTAAAATTTAGGAGTTCTGTCCGACAGTAAATTAACTTTTAATGATCATGTGACAAACCTTGCATCACGGACGAGAAAAACGAATTTGTTTTAAGAAACTGCGTAGATCTAAGTATTGACTCATGTATTGGAGTGCATTAAGCAATTGTTAGATCTATGTCACTTCACTTGTGTTGTCACCGGTTTGTATAAACTATAACGAGTTTAGAGAAAATTTAAAACAAGTTTTTAAGATTTTGCTCATATAAATTAGGAACCTATATTATTGATCACAATTATGACTGCATAAGAATACTACTTATTCTACATACAATAAAGATGCGTAGAAATATCCAGGATATTTACTTTATATACAAAATAATCTATATCATGATCGATTGTTCGGAAATTCGGAACTTAATCAATTCTTACTCGCTTAGTACAGACGTCTCATGTTTAGTGAATCATATGTTTGAAACGCGATGTAATTTGAAAAGAATTTGTTCCAATTGCAACAATACATCGGGTTAATGAATTAATTTTTTATAAATTTGTGTTTTCCGGCGTCTCTATGTCGATAGCTTATTTAAAACTTAGTTAATAATAAATTGAAAAAGTTATCTACTCAGAACTTGCATTGTTTTCTACATTCAGTGAAAGCAGCAGGAGAATATTTAATTAAACCTCAAACACAAAGCAGACACACATATTTTCTACACAGGATGATACACTATTGCCACTTAAAACGTTTACACATACATAATCTGACATTATGTAGTACGCAACGCAGAGAACAGCATACCGCCGAAAGGCGAGAAGAACAACAACCAATGCAGTCAGTTCCATAGTCCATTGTCGTTCAGTGTTCACTATAATGATTTACTATGCCATATGCATTGAGCTAGTTCCAATAAAAAATATGTATGTACGACAAACGAAAATATTCATGAATATTTTCGATTGTTGTTCAAAACAGCTTACGTCGTCGGAGCGAAAACAGAATTCATACACAGAACGAGATACATAAATGATGCGAGGCTCGTAATTGTTCGAGCTGCGAGTTGATGCATCTAAATCTTTTTGGTTTATCAGAGGCAACTTATCAAATCGTTGTTTAAACAAGCAATTAATTTGCATGTTTCTTCTAGGTAATTTTTTAAATTTTAGTTTCTTAAACTTGGAAATTAGTTGAATTTTAAATAGAATAGTGAACATTTGGAAATGATGAAAATATAAACAATATTTAATAGTGACGATAGATTATTAAAATATATATAAATATAATGTACATAAACATTTTAATAGAAATTCACTGGTCTGTTTCTATATACTTACGATTTCTTAACTTGAATTTTGTAACAAATTTCAATTGTGATTTTTTCTGATTCATATTGAATAAAAACTGGAAAAAATGATAGTCTTCACGAATTTAATATTATTTATTAGAAAATGTTAGACTTTAAAACATTACTTTCTAGAAACATTTCATAAAAAATAATTATTTCCTAATATTGTTTGATTAATATTAAAAAGCTAATTTGAATTAAAACTAACTACGATACACGTAATAAAATATAATATAGTGCGCTACTAATTAATAAAATTGTTAAATACTTCATTTTAAGTTCTTTTTCCTTGTCACTACGATGGTGGTTTGACATAAATCTAGCCTTTCGTAGATGGCATTACGTGACAAGGAACGTAATTGTGACGGGTTCGGAGAAGTTTGCGGCGAAGGTAAAACGTGATCCGAAGGATTTTTTCGTTGATACGTCACTTTTGATTATTAAATGTGGGTCTATTAGTACACGCCGGAGATGAAGGAACAGTCAAAGCAAAACCGGCGAAGGCAAATACAACCGATAAGATGATGGCGACTGTATTTGGATACGAAAGGTATTATTCTTAGCAACGGATAAAACCATAACTGGAGTTTACTACGCTGCATTAATGGACCGTTTTGACGCTGAATTGATAAAAACGCCCTGGTTTGGCTCGCAAAAAAGTTCCTTTCCTGAGACCGCACCCGCTCACAGAGCGGCGTTGCACAGGCAAAATTGTGATGATCGAACCTTCCAACTATTTTGAAGACTTCGAGCAAAATTACTTTCCGGAAGGGATGAAGAAGTTGATAAGTCGTCTTGAAAAATGTATTGCCTTAAAAGGGGACTATGTTGAAAAATAAATGATAAAGGAATCGCAAATCGCGCTCTTTCTTACTTAGGCTAGATTTGCGTCAAACCACCCTCGTATAAGGAATAGATTTACTCAGTTTTAAACGGAACAATAACCGGAACTTTATCGTGGTATCTTTACGGAACGAAACGGTCCATTGCGTTTCTCGAGCGTGGAACCAGAATTCCCATTACTAATGCATATATATTTCTGTAAACATATATTTTTTCTTTGTTATTTATTTATTTGTTCTTTAAACATATAATCTTTTATCTTTGCTTTATATACATTGACTTATTTTAATTCAACTTTAAGCTTCAATGTAAACTTTTCAACTTTGTATATCACATTGTACATTTCTTTAAATGGATAAACTGTCAATAAACTATTTATCTATCTAGTTAATAATTCATTGTCGATTAACATTTTTAACGTTTTTAAAATGAACAAGAAACTTATTAATTACATTTTGTTTTATTAGTTTGATGTATTTTTTATTGATTTTTATCTACCTTAAACACTAGGGTATCTATTATCTGTTATATTAAAATACTGTATTCGTTCTATAGTGCTTTAGGAGCAACCGCTCTTGGTGATGTAATCTATGTGTGCGGAGGTTATGATGGTGTTACTTCATTGAATTCTGTTGAAAAATATCAGCCAGCAACGAATGAATGGCATTCGGTTGCACCTATGAACAAATCTAGAAGTGCTGGAGCTGTGGTTGCATGTCAAGGTAAAATCGATTTAATTGTACGTGATCAATTTTATTAAATATTTTCATGATAACTCAGTTGAATAGTTTTGTAACATCGATAAATTTAAAATAATTTTAAGACAAACAATGCCGGAAGTGTTTTAAATACTTGGGAATTTAATGCGATTATTTTTTTATAACGTTTGTTCATTTAAGGATTCATCAATAAATTAAAATTTATTTTTGTTTATTAACAATTTATTGTTTGTTAGGATATGTGTTTGTTTTGGGCGGTCACGATGGTCTTTCAATTTTTGATTCTGTTGAACGTTATGATCCAAATACTAATACTTGGACAGAAGCGACACCTATGCTTACAAAAAGGTATTTTCGCTATGGTGTTATGTATTAGCAATTTTAATTATATTGTTTTCTTATAGATGTCGTTTAGGTGTAGCTGTACTGAGTGGTAAAATGTACGCTTGTGGCGGTTATGATGGAAGTTCGTTTTTACAAACTGTCGAAATGTATGATCCAGTCACAAATAAGTAAGTTGATTAAGAATTTTTAGTTCGTACAAGTATTACATTTTGAAATACCAATTCTCGAAACACTTTTTCCACTGTGATAAAGCACCTCAAAAACATGGTTTTTGAAGGCATCATATTCAAATTCTTGTTCACTTCAGTTCTAGAAGCACTTCAAATTCTATAACCACTTGTTCAGATCAAGAGATAATTTGTT
Source organism: Adranes taylori (assembly GCA_009867245.2). NCBI lineage: Eukaryota > Metazoa > Arthropoda > Insecta > Coleoptera > Staphylinidae > Adranes > Adranes taylori. The sequence continues at coordinate 12,432 of WYDF02315628.1, forward strand.
TAAATCTCCCCATTGAGTAAAGTTACACAGTTCATTTTGAAGCATAGTACAGTTAGCATTGGACTTAATTTCCGGAAATATTTTACACAACTTAAAACACCTAACAACATCATTAATAAAAATATTGACTAGTAGGGGTAGGGGGGGGGGGAGAACGTCCCCCTTGAATTAGTCTTGATATCCATTATAGGACTGTATATATAGTTACAAACCTTCAGACATTGAGTTCTACCTAGAACAAAGCTTCTAAGCCAATTAATGAGTCGATTATGAAAGCCCATCGCACCTAGTTTTTGTAATCATATCTCATGATCTACACGATCAAATAACTTTGCAAAGTCTCTGTAGATTGCATCCATTTCATTTTCTCTTTCAAACGCCATGAGAAGATAATTTTTATATATCATATCATCAGATTGGTCAGGGTGGACTATCCGCGACGAAAGCCGTGCTGTTCATCAAGTAAAGTCTTGTTACATTCCCATTATAAAACATAGCATATGAGAGCATCAAATAATTTTGGTATAACTGACTGATTGCAGATACTACGATAATTGCTAACATCGTGTTTATCAGGTTTCTTAAAAATTGGAATAATGTAGTTATGTTTCCAACGGAAAGGAATAGTTTTATTTCTAAGTGACAAGTAGAACATTTCAGATTTAAAGAGTACATAGGGTGAAAGCACATGGCTTAAGAAAATAACAGGGAACGCCATCTGGTCATGGGGAACAGTCATCATTTAACTGTATTAATTTGTCTAGAACTTATAACTATTTCTGGACAGCCAATATCGAACTCATAACAGGGGACGCAATCGTTCTCGCTCGATCTAGAATTACTTCCGTAGAAGTTATATATACCGATGAGAAAACTCAGCAAAAAGAGCAGCAATTTCATCCATTAGCACTTCTTATAAAACATATCCTTGGGTAAGTTATTAGCTTTTCTCTTTTCCTTGACGTATCGCCAGAAGACCTTGTGATTATCATTAATATTGGAATTAACTGTGTTAATATAACTGTTACACTTACTTGACAAATTCTTGCATTGTTTTTGGAGGTTAGAAAATATTATATTATCATATTTGATCTAAAAGTTAAAAATTATTTATTACGAATCTTTTCCTCAATATCCAAGGAAATCAAGAAAACAGAAAGGATGCAGAATTTTTCTTGCAATATTTGGGTACGTAGATTTTAATTACTGAGTACCACAGGTCATACAGGAGCCTGACGGCATCATCAATTGGCAATGGTTAGAGAACCGTAGACCAAGGTATACTTGAAAGGACAGTGTTCATACTAACATAATTCGTTGCTCTCAAGTCAAGTAATATTTCCGATGTATTATGATGCATTGAGTTTGAAAGTTATTCCTCAGCCTCTTCGTCACAATTTACATTCTTCATATTAGAGAAACAAACATCTAAAAAGCCCCCTCTATCATTCGGATTAACAATTTGTTTGAAGTTAAGGAAAGAAAATAATTCTGCGACATCGAGTGCAGAAGAGTTCGGTGGACATCGAATAGACAACCCAACCAACTCGCCATTCATCATTCATCATTAAACCAACTCGCGTTTGGCGGGTTGTAGTGACCTATTAAGATAAAATGAGAATTCCAGTACTCGTATAAAAGATCATTTACTGAATCAGAATGACTGACATATCTGAACGAAGTTGATGATGGAGGTATATATACCCCTCCGATAATTAACGATCTATTAAATGACTTGATAACAATAAAAAAAAACTGTTCGACATTTACATCCTTGCATTTTAAGATATTCGGGCTTAATGAACTTTAGGGTGATTGAAATTTCACCTACACGTGTTTTAGCACTCGTGCTAGCATTTCTGTCAAATCTAAATATATCAAAAACCGAAATTAATATTTCACTCTCAGGAATATTGGCGTTCAACCATGTTTCACAGAGCGCAATGATATTATACGAACACAAAGATGCTTACGTTACAAAATCCCTAATTTTAGTCCTAAGACCACCGATATTCTGGTAGTATGAGTGCAATGGAGTTCTTTCCAGTTTTCGTACTTCCTTGTATCTTTCTTGATCAGTCGAGGATCAGTCTGAATTTTACGATATCAGAGTAACTTTTATTGGTCTAGGGGTTTGAGGCGTTCCTTTTCCTAATCTAGTTATCTTTCTAATTACATTATTCTTCACATATTTCTATTTGGCATTCAGGAATGAAAGTCTTCTTCTTGTACAGCCTATTTATATCCACTGCTGGATGTAGGCCTCCCCTTTTCTTCTCCATTCTTCCCGAGC
>WYDF02315639.1:0-14724 GCA_009867245.2 Adranes taylori
CATCCATAACATGGACGAAGAGCAAAGTCTATCATAATCACTACACATCGGCCACGATGTTGGACTACGAAGAAGATAGCCGAGAAAATGATAATACATTTTCAGCAGACACTTTTTGAGTTCAAAGTCAAAGCTTTGCTATGAAACCCTGACATGGTCATAGTTACTTATTAAAGTGCAATTTTTGACCTGAAACTTCAAGTTTAACTTTTTCATTTTTCCCTATCAGGCAGGAGATTTTTGTGATACACGTTTGAAATTTTTATAACTTTTGTAACTAGCTGTATAACTGAAAATGATATACCTTCATTCTGGCTAATTTAGAAAGTAGCAGTTAGTGATTTTTTGGTATGCTTTGTATCTGGATTTATCTTGGTACCATTTTTCATTGTAAAAATTTGCTGATGAAAAAGTTCACCGTGTTCGACGCTTACTACTTCAAGATTTTCCGGGAAAAAATCTAAGTGAGAGTCTAAGAAATACATTTTTAAGGACATATTGCATCCCATAGCTTAATATGAATTTAAAAAATCACCCACTAAAACACGATAGTTTTCTGCTTTATAGTTTCCAAGAAAATTCAAACAAACAGTTTAAAATGACAGCCAAGCTGCTTTTTCTAGTGGAATTAAAGGTACATCGAAACGTTCATCATCAATTAGAGATCATATTTGTGGCCCGTTAAAAATCCCTTCTTTTAGCTTAACATCGCCGATTTTGGAAAATTGTGATTTTAAGTACGAGAATCCATCAGAGTTTTTATCCAGTGCTTTGACGAAATTTTTCATCAATCCCAATTTGATATGTAATAGAGGTAAATATATTCTTTCAGGATTTACTAAATATTCATGTGCCACATTCTTCTTCCCAAGGATAAGGGATTTGTAACAGTTAGGCTACAATTTTGTTACATAGTGATTCTTTTTATCTCCGCTGTCCCAGTCGTATGAAAAGCAGCAAAATTTCGTCTACCCAAGTTGCAAACAATGCACTAAAGCAATAACCTTCAAATCACCATATACATACCGTTTATATTTAACATATTTCATTTTCTCTATATAGTTTCTTATTTTCATACGTCTCTTGCATATCAGTGGCATGCACTATAGGTATTGATGGAAGTTTATTGCCAATATATAGCAACACAGCTTTGAAACTTACTTTGGAAGAGTCTATAAACAGGCGCCATTCATCTGGCCGATGTTGAAACCCAAAAGTTTTACCCATTACACATTCCTGAAAAAATATTATTACAAAACATAATTCCATTTTCTTCAGAAATGTAGTGGTTGAAATCACTATGACTAGGGTAACTAGTTCTTCTAACATCTTGTTGGACTAGATTCCATTCGTAGAGTCTAGAAGTTAGAATTGCAAATTCCTGTTTAGACAGGTTTAAATCCCTGATGAGGTCATTAAGGTCTTGTTGATTTGAAAAGTAAGGTTCTGATGAACCACGACTTCATATGTAGGATCACTTTTCTTATCGTCTACAACATTTTCAGTTTCATCTTCGTCAGAATGAGGTTGAATGAGGTTGAATAATATAATGATGTATGGAGCAGAGGTATGGGCAGTGAAGGAATCATATACTGGTACAGGGTGTTCACTGTGTAAGGGCGGCCTCATTGCACATAGCTAATTTTATATCATTAACTATATGTTTTGTTTTAGATGTGTTTTTTTAATCTTTGTTAAATAAAAATAACAATCTGTTAAGTAATCTATCTGTTCCCTCCAAATCATAGGAATTGCAAATGACATCTGGTGTATACCATTTTTCCATCCAGTCAACAGTCTAACACATGAAACACAGCACATATTTGAGGTCCAGCTTTTATCAAAATCACCAACTTGACAGGCAAAGTAAAGTTCATAATATTTTCACACAAGCGGCGTGAAATTTCGCCTCTGAGACTTGAAAGTCAGTTCGCCGCAAATGTAGCAGAAATTATCCGCAGCTTTTAAGCACTTTCTGTTCATACTAAGAAACTAAAATACTACTAACACGCTCACGTCCACTGCAATACTGCCGACGCTTTTGACGCAACACAACAGCTGATAAAATAGGTCTGCGTATGTTGGAACTAGGTTACGTCATGTCCCTCTACCCTCGAAACATGCAGAATTATGTCTTGTATTTCTGAGTAAAACAGCATATCATTCCTTTAAATATGAGTTGAATAAAACCGCTAAATATAAATTTAAATGTTTCTATGAAAAGGCAAAGATAACATTAAAAGCAGTTTTTGAAAAGCGGCTGTCACACAGAAACTGCGCCCGATGGAGAAATTCTGATTACATATTTGAATACAGGATACAAAAATGCACTAGAATCACTATTCAATAAAATCATGTCGACTTATGTAATCTTAATATTTAATACTATCATTACTTTGACCCCTGACAGCACGACTTTTTTCGATTTCCCTCCATAGTGGTAAAAAATGTCATCCTCTTTATTTTTCTTTTGAGCATCTTGCTTTCAGTACCTTTATCTGCTGCTCCGTATGTTGCTTCCTTTCTTTTATAGTTTTCTACAAGAAAGCATTTTTCCCGACATCCGTTTGAACTCGTGACACGTGATATATGTATGGTATATGTCTTTTCTTTCATTTCTCTAATGCTTTTTCTCCGTTGTCCATTTTTGCCAACAGATACAGCCTCGCCTGTTTTCTAATTTGTTTTATTGAGTACTATCTCAACTCTTCCATAATAATCGTGACATTTTCCTTCCGCTTGAATTTCGCCTTTCTTTGCACTCGTTCTATCTTTTTCTTGATATGGTATACAGTGCTCCATACCCATTTTTAAAAGTTTTTTCTATTTGTCTCTCATAGCGACGTTTCTTATTTTGTACTTTTCTTGTTTTATTTCTATTTTCGTATACACTATACAGTCATCATCAAACAGTCTAACGCCATTTTTTTATTATTTCAGTTAAGTCGTTCATTTTCGGTTGTCATATGTTAAAAGTATTGGTCCCCAAACTCTTCCTTGTGGGACCCCTGATGTAACTCGGATAGTTACATGTTACAATTACATGTAACTATTTTTACAATTACAGACGATACCTCGCCGCCTTTCCTCTCCTGCTTTTTTTTATCTTTTAGATATGGCCATATTGATAACACCACTCTGGATTCTAATCTTAAATCATTTAGTTTCTCCATAAGTGTGTTGTGGCGAATCTTGTCGAAAGCCTTTTCCGTATCCTGCATATGCTAGCCAGGAATGCTGGCTTAAAGTGCCCCCCCCCCAGACTAGAACTGCAGAATAATCCGAACGTGAACTTGTCTTTCCTAGAATGGAATGCAGTTGCATTCTGTTGAACATCTGCTTTCGGATTCTAAGAATTACTACGTTCTTCTCAAATATAATAAGCTAACCTAGCCATATAATAAACTAAGCTAACCTGCTTGCATCAGATTATATTTAATTCAACCCTCTATTTGTTCGTTACGTGGCAGTATTGTATCCCTATTATCATATTTTAATTGTTATTCGGCTTATGTATATACTATACTGAGCTATACAGGGCAATAAATAAATAAGAAGTAAATATTCGTAAAGATGTTGGTGTTTTGTGGTAATTATGACACCTATATCGGGACAAATTACATAGTTATAAAATTTTAAACAAAGGAAACTAAAGTGAACAACAATTAAATGGAATAATTTATATAATAAGAGAACAATAGCATTTGGGAATTTTTCACTCAAACTATGTCAAAATTCTTTGTAAACTATCTTTTAGTCTACAAAGCGTTTACATGTACATTAAAAAATCAAAAATACCCTAATACGACTCAAATATGTTTATAACGCTAATGCATTATTTTTAATTATAATAATAGTATATTAAAGAAATTAATGTTTCAAAAAGTAATAAGGTAAGTACATTTTTGAAAATGGCATAATTAAAGAAATGCTTATACAAAGTTACACAGTTAATCGCCAATGATATTAAAAAAAATTAAAAACCTAATATAGCATCAACATTACTGCGCAGCAAGAAAATTCAACAGTTCTTAAAAAGTAGTATCTATCTGAACACGACTTGCATGCATTTGAAAACGTTGCGTTCAAATAGCTATTGAAGAACCGCGACCTATTGCAAAAGTTTATTAACTAATGGGTGTTTTTGTTTGTTCGGACGCGGTGGTAACTAGATTATTTTTGAGTTATGTTTGTATTTCTGCGCGGTAAGAGTTTGCCAAGTTAATAAATTTATATAAGTTCTTGTTAGTAAAACAATCGCAACGTTGATAAATACAGAAAATAAAATTCATCTTGACTAAAAATGCAAAGTGATACAAGTTATTTAACTATTTTGGGAGTTTAGAGGTTTATGAACGTAGATGTCTTCCATCATGCTATATTTATTATGTTCAAAGTTAAATTAACTACTATAAACTTCAATTATCTTAATAAGAGCATCTAAATAAACCTAAATGTTCTCCAATTTAAATTTCCTAAGTATTACTCATGTAGTTTCAGATTTTATGAAATAAAAACTTCAAATTTAATTCTAAAAATAATAAGAGAATATTTTTCTACTTGTATCGTACATACGAGTATTAGCAACATCTTTGACATTAGTAGTGCGACGATAGATCCATCCATCGATGTCAAATTCAAGTTCAAAAACCCTTTATTGGCATAACACAAATTTTTTCATCTCGTTATATGTAACCTTAAATTACTATATATAATTCTATAATTATAACAAAGAGATTATTGAAATAACATAAACCAACAAAAAAAAATTAAATAAAACATGACCCGAGTGGTATGTAGGTATACGCAGAGAGAAACAGCGCATTTATCTATAAAAGCATAAAAAGAAATAAATAACTCCATTTCCTTCGTCGCTCTTTCTCCCTTTACTTTTTTCTTTCTTTCCTTTCTCTCCCCTCTCCTTTATATTATTATCCTGCTTAATCATAATTCTTCCATTTCCCCTTTTTTTCTCTTCTTTTCTCTCTTTTTCTCTTTCTTTCGTCCCGTTCGTTCGCCTATTTATACTCTTTCCTTTCAGTCATATTCATCACTCTTCCCCTATATTCATCCTCCTAACATATACCTCCCTCTTTCTTCTATCGATTTCACCCATGATTTTTTCCATCTTTCCCATTCCTCTTTCATTCATGCAACTTCTCCAATTGTTCGCCTTCTTCTTTTGATCTACATTCTACCTTTATTTCCTCACATTCATTTATCCAGTAATTCCATTCGTCTACCTTCTCATTGCACAATCTACATTTCCTATCATCAACACTCATCCAATATCTGTTTTCTCTTTCTTCATTTCCACATCAAAATCTTGCAATACTCCCTTTTTCCTTTATACTAATTCCTTCCAGCAAGTACTCAGGCATCCCCCCAAATCAAGTTTAATTCATCGTACTTTATATTATACCGCATTCCTTCATCCTCGCACTTCTTTCTTGCTCTTCTACATCCATCAACAATCGTTCCACCGTCCCCTCGCACACCCTATCTTTATTCAGGCTATTATACAATTCGTCCTTCCATGAACTTTCTATTTTGAGGATTTCTTAATGTCTCTATGAGATTATGAGATTTGTGATTTGTGTCTCTATGAGATTTGTGAAGAGAGTATATCTTCACAAATCTCCATTCTTCTCCCATCATAACTTTATTTTCATATTTGAAGCTTTTAACACCCTTCATTCATATCTTGTGTTCATTAAACTCCTTTCCCTATTTCACCCCCATACCTCTGCCCCATACATCAATACACACACACACACACACTCTCATTTTGACTGAACGTTTCTTTCCATACATTATCTTATCTCTCCGCAACCAATCGCGTTTTTTACTACCATATCCACATGTCCACTCACACTTCCACCATTACTCATCATATATCCCAAATATTTTAACTTCTTAACATTTTCAATTTTTAACCCATTTATCTCAAATGCATCCTTTCTAGTTTCTCTACCCCTCTGTTTCATACCATCATTTTCGATTTGCTCACATTCCTTTCAATGCCCTTCTTCTCTATATATCTATTCACCTTTCCAATTAACTCTGTCATTTCCTCCCTGCTACTAGCCATACACACTGTGTTATCCACGTAGCTCAGTGACCATATTCTATTGCTACCTATATTCACACTGCGATCCTGCCCCCTCTTCAACACCTCTTCCAAATCAGAAACATAGATGTTGAATAAACTAGCGCTTAGCGGATAACCTTGTCTTATTCCCTTTCCCACCGTTAACGATTCAGATACCTCATCTTCGACCTTTGCCCTTGCCATTGCCTCATCATATAAGTTTTCAATTCTCATTCTGACCATTTCAGATTTCCTTACTTCTCTCATCTTCATCCATAACTCTTCCCTATCAATCTTATCGAAAGCCGCCTTTAAATCTACAAATAATATGTATAACTTTTTACCCATCCTTATCTCCTCATTTATTATAAAGTTTAATACTACAACGTTGTCCATTTCCTTTCACAAAACCCGTTTGATTTTCCAACTAGATCATTTTCTCACTCATTTCACTTTCTAACTTTCTATTTATAATCCTTGCATATAGTCTATATGTACCATTTATGATCGTGATCCCCTGTAATTATTCACATCTCTCCTATTCCCTTTATTATACACCGTCACAATCTCTCCTTGCTTCCAATCATCCGGCATTCTCTCTTCTCCCATCCATACATTATTCATACCTCTCACTAACCCACCCACGTATGGAAGGAATTAAGGAAATCCTTCCATACATCGCCAGGCACCCTATCAGGTTCAGCTGCTCCCCTCTTTTATTCTATTAATGTCTTCCCTCCTTTATTCTATTAATGTCTTCCCGTACTTCTTCAATTGTAATGTTCTCGCTACTCCATTCCGCTTGTATCTATCAGATCACTTCTTTCTATATTACTACCAATAGCCCATTCACTCACTCTATCAAAGTTTGTTTGTATGCTTCCTCCCACTCTCCTACACTTATACTTGTTTTCTCCCTACCCATCTTCTCCTTCTTAACATTTCACAAATATTTCCACCATCCTTCCGTCCTTACAGCATTCCCTTTCCTTTATTTCTTTTTCGTCCCAACATTTAGTTCCCTCCTCTCTCCATTCTCCTTTCTCTTTCACAGATTCTTCCCATTTCTTTTCATCTAACCTTACCTTCCTTAAAGCCTCCCTTTATCTTTTATCTTTTTGTCCATCCATTTTGTATCATATACCTCCTTATCTTCTCTATAATTTCTTATGTTCCCTTCAACATTACCATTTGCCATGTACAACCCCTCATTATCTATCCACTCTATCAACATTTTGCCTTCCGCATTTATTACTTTATCCTTAAACCTCCTTTCTCTAAATTCTCCATTCAGTCCTTATCCATCGATGTCGTGTACTTATTAAATCCATCGATGCCGTGTACTTATTTTAATAAATAGACAGCGATGGTTTGTAGACAGCGATAATTAATGATTTGTAGAAATAAGCAAACCGGCCAATTTACAGTACAATTCTCTTTCAATTAACTAACGGTACAACGGGAAAAATACACCATTTTTGAGCATAGTGTCTGTAGCAAAATGTCAGGTCGATACATAAAGATTTAAAACACACGTGTCTGACGAGGAGTGAAGCTCCGAATCGAGCGCTCATTGTACGTTAGTTTATGTACACGGTACGTAAGTATATGACATCGATGGATAATGAATTATTTTAATAAAATTTTGATTAAACACTGGTGGTTGAAGGGAAAACTATTAGGAAATAAATTTTATTACTTTTAGTAAACAGTAACAATATAAAACCTGTTAAAACAGACGCTCAAGCAAGTCGGCCAACTTGGCCAGAGCAGACCAATTTGCTAAACTTGCATGAGCGTATCTAGCGCAAATCAAAGCATGACTTGAATTTGGGCTTGATAGTTTTTCATTTTATGTAGTTGCGTTCAGGATTTTTATTGTAAATCTGAAACATAAATGGACCAACTTAAAAGTGAGGTAAGATACATATCTAGTATATTTAGATACATATTAGATAAGATACATTGGATACAATGTAGTAAATTAATAAAAAAAATAATGTTTTCAAAACATTCTTATTTGTGGTAAATAAGATCTAAAAACTATAAAAAATATATTGTATCTCAAATATAAACCAAACATGTTCCAAGTAAAGACAATGTATTAATTTAAAAAACTTTCTGAAACTTTCTCATAACTTTTAATACAATAAATTGAATAATATAATAAAGGAAAATGAACATTGTAACTTTTAATACAATAATTATATATCTAATTATTTTATTAGATATTAGATTATTAAATTGGATTGGCCAAAATCGCTTCATTTTTGTTATATTTTATTAGAATTGTTTAACGTAAATTACTATCATAAATAAGTGAGAAGTTTAGTGAGATGCTCATATTAAAAATAAACGTATATTTTTATTTATATATTACTAGTAATATGTAACTTTGAATATAATTTCAATCAATAATTTGAAAACTAATTAGTACGTTCGACCTAATGAAACCTAAGTTGTGGTAACGAGATAAGTAATATAAGAATAATGTAATATTTTCAATGATGACTGATAAGAAACGGTGACATTGGATACAATTGCGCGCGCCAAATTGAACTGAACACTATAAAAATGAGACCAGAGTACACATAGGCCTAAGCAAACACACAAGTGTTGCAAGTTTTTATATAAAAAAATTAGGCCGCTTAAGTCATATCGTCGCTACCTACATTTCTAGTTGCCGGCGCATTAGCGGCTGCTGCTGCGGCCGCGGCTGCCTCATCGCCGAAGAAAGTGTTCACATGCCAATTGTGCGGTAAGGTGCTGTGCTCGAAGGCAAGTCTTAAGCGGCACATCGCCGACAAGCATGCCGAGCGCCAGGAGGAATATCGCTGTGTTATCTGTGAAAGAGTCTATTGTTCGCGGAACTCGCTCATGACGCATATCTACACCTATCACAAATCGCGGCCGGGCGACATCGATATTAAGTACTTTTAGCCCGACTCCGACACAGACGATTATGATTACGAGTACGCCGCCGCTTCTCTCGCCACAGATTTCTTCTTTCATCTCTCAGGTATTATCGATCTACCATCCCTGAATCGTAAAGCGTATTTTTATGTCAAAACAGTCAGAAAACTTGTGATTTCACATCACTCATTTTTCAAATTTTCATAAAACTTAGCATATTTTATCCTTTCACATATAAATAATAAAATACAAAGGTTGTTGCTATAATAAAATCATATAATACAAAGTTCGATGTCAACTATTCTTGGATTAGAGGCTTTTATTTAGACTCCAATTTTGAAACGATGCGCTGAAAACAGTTCAGGTTCGTATATAAAAAAAATAATTTTGATGGTGTCTGCGCAGTTACGAAACGTTACTTCATAGGACAGGGCTCATGATAACTTTGAATTTCTGATTTATAATCACGTTCTGCGCAACTTGGTTTTTGAAAAATTTCTGTGTGACCGGAAGTGTGTGTACGTATGTGCCAAGATTTTTTCTAAATTCGATAGATTTTAATTGTGTATAATACACTTTTTTCTGGATTCAAGATGATGGCTGTCTATTGAAATGAATGGAATAAGTTCCATTGCATATCTTCTATAAAACTTTTGGAAAAACTCAGTTATTATAAAATGTATTATAAAATTTTCTTCCAAAAACAGGTTGCTATATAAGCAGGTAATTTACGAGTAGTATTCACCGAAAATGTTCAGTTGAAGAATTACTTTTTACTTCAAAATTTGGATAATCAAGTGTTGGAATTGTTATCGTTTACTTGTCCAACACAAATTTTAAGACTTGGAACTTTTCATTGGCATCACAATTTTGTATTTTATCATTTTTTCATCAAAGATAAAATGTGCTAAATTTTATTAAAGTGTGAGATAGGTGGTATCAAAGCTTGACTTATTTGACGTGAAACGACCCTAAATGTAAACTTTCAATCTCAGTAAACTATATTAAAAAGAAACATTTTGATATTATCGAATTGACACAAAAGTCTAATGATCTTGATTTAAAGTGTCCGCAAAAAATATAGCTAAAGATATATTTATCACAACTCTTATACTGGAGTAACACTCGAAATTAGTCTGTTAGTCGCCAAAGTATTGTCCAAATGCATACTATCATAATTGCAATTTTATATTTTTCAAGATACAATAACTAAATAGCTCTCAAGTATATAAATTCAAGTATATTTCAAGTGTATAAAGCTATCTTATTAAATACTTTCACAATTGCAATTTTATATTTTTGAAAATACAACTAAATAGTTTTTACGTATATAAATTGAAGTATATAAAGGTACCTGATTAAATACATTCACAATTGCGATTTTGTAGTTTATTAATATTTTTAAAGATACAACTAAATAGTATATGCATTCAAGTATATAAATTCACGTTCAATTTGAAGTATATAAATTCAAGTATATTTTGAAGTATATAAATCTGTCTGATGAAATAATTTCGCAATTGCAAATTTATATTTTATTTATCTTTTGAAAATACAACTTAATAGCTTTCAAGTACATACATTCAAATATATTGCTGATTAAATACTTTCACAATTGGAATTTTATATTTTCTTTATTTTGTTTCATTTTCATTAAACATTTTCACAATTGCAATTTTGTATTTTATTCATGTTCTTGAAGGTGCAACTAAATAGCTTTCAAGTATATAAATTCAAGTATATTTCAAGTATATAAAGCTATCTGCTTAAATACTTTTATAATTGCAATTTTATATTTTATTTAAATATTTCAAGATACAACAATGGCTTTGAAATATATAAATTCAAGTATATAAAGTTATCTGTTAAGTTCTTTCACAACTGCAATAATATATTTTATTAAGATTTTTTAAGGTAGAAATAAATAGGTTTCTGGTGTACTAAATTCACGTACATTTCAAGTATATAAAGCAACCTGAATAAATATTTCAAAATTGCAATTTTAATTTTAATTTTATTTATATTTTAAATGATACAACATCTAAATAGCTTTCAAGTATATAAAGCTACCCGATTAAATACTTTCACAGTTGCAATTTTACATTTTATTTATATTTTGAAGATATAACTAAATAGCTTTCATGTATAAAATTCAAGTACAGATCAAGTATATAAAACTATCTAATTAAATATTTCCACAATTGGAATTTTATATTTCATTTATATTTTTTAAGATACACCAACGAAATAGCTTTCAAGTATATAAAATCAAGTATATAAATCTGTCTGATGAAATATTTTCACAATTGCAATTTTGAATTTTATTCATATTTTTGAAGCTACAATTAAATAACTTTCAAGTAAATAAATTCAAATATATTTCAAAGAATAGAGCTATCTGTTTAAATACTTTTACAATTGCAATTTAATATTTTATTTATATTTTTGAAGATACAACTAAATAGTTTTCAAGTATATAAATTCAAGTACATAACCTATCTAAATACCTTGCAAGTGAATACATTCAAATATATTTCCAGTGTATAAAGCTATCGGATGAAATACTATTACAATTGCAATTTTATTTTTATCTGTCATATACGATATGCGTACCAAGTACGTATAGGAATCAGAAAGATATAGGATGCATGTTTTAAGAATTTTTTTGTATTTCATCTTAATTCGTCTCTTGTATTCAAATCACTGCAAGCCGTTAATATATAATTTGAAAAAGGGATAATAAAGACAATGTGGGACTTCCAGTATATGAAAGATAGGGTGGCGATCACGTCCAGGAATGTTTTATTCGGATGTTTGAAGATACAACTAAATAGCTTTCAAGTATATACATTCAAGTATATAAAGCTATCTGATTAAGTACTTTCAAAATTGCAATTTTATATTTGATTTATATTTTTCAAAATACAATAACTAAATAGGTTTCAAGTACATAAAGTATTTAAAGCTATCTAATTAAATACATTCACAATTGCAATTTTATATTTTTCAAGATACAACAATCAAATAGCTTTCAAGTATATAAATGTTTCTTTTTTGTACACTATAGTATTGAGATTGAAAATTTATTCAAATTTTTTATTTCAAATTTAGTTTAATTTGAAATAATTTCAGATAAAATGCGATAGTTAACAAAAATTATAAATTTTTTTGATAAAAACTTTTATAGTTTGATTTCAAACTATAAAAATTTGAAATAATATAAATCTTGTATCACTACATTATGAAAGTTTTCTTCATCTGTTTAAATAATTAGTAGAAATTAAATTAACCATTTTGGGTTTATATTTGTTATAAATTACATATTTTCTACATAAAGATTTTTTATTTAAAAAAGCAAAGCAAATTCTACAAAATATAGTAATTCAGAATTTTAAAAAATCATAAAACATCTTCAATAAATTAATTTTATTCACATAAAATGATTATATTTCATATTTCCACGTAATGAAAAAGAAAAGGTTGAAATAAATGTAATATAGATGCAAACAGGTTAACTTAGTTTATAAATTATATTTAATTGTTTTTCCTAGAATGGAATGCACATGCATTATCTGAACACTTGCACTCGAATTCTAAGAATTATTATGTTTTTTTCCGAATATAATAGAAGTTTATGAGAATTTTACTTATTAGATAATGTAGTTTATAAACTAATTTAACCTGCTTGCATCTAGATCATATTTAATGCAACTCTTTATTTTTTCGTTATAATATATAATCATTAAGCTGTCAACACTAATTATATATATATATTATATTATAAAATAATATATGTAATATTGTATTTATTATTTAATGAAGTAAGTATAATAGTAACATATTTAACAAAAAAAAAAATTCACCTGAAATTTAGAAATCACAATTTCAAAATATTTTATTTATAATAAAGTTATTACTAAAGCCACTTATTAAATATATCAATTCATTTTGTATTTGCTATCTGATATCATTAACAAATGATAGCCTATTCTTAAAACCTACATATTGTATTTATCAACGCTTTAATTTCCTATTTATTGCATCTATTTAGTGAGAAATGCTCATATAATGGTTGAAACTATAAAAAAAAAAAGATAAACTATATTTCAGTCCTTTAAATTTAAAAATTATTTGTATATAAATCGATTCTGTAAAATATGAATATGTATATTAATATAGATGCATATCGTAATATTAACTCCCATTTTTTTTGTAGAAAATTATCTCCCCAATGTAGCTAAAAAACATTGAGGCAAAATTTAAAACTATTATTTCAATAGTTATAATACAATACTAAAGATTTGAAAGCATGCATGTTTATTATAAATTATATTCTCCTGAAAATCATATTTGTTAAATTCAATTAAAAATTCAAGGTGTTTAAATTTTTATTTCATTATTTTGGGCTTAGAAATATGGATATGTATATTCATCAAACTAGGAAGTAATTTTAAAATACACTCATGTAAGAATAAGAATAGGACTCTACCACTACAGTTTCTTTACTACTATTAAAATGCGAGGTATGATCAGATAATACGAGGAATTTTTAAATTACGCGGGTTGTAGGAGTCCAACTGTCAACTTTTTGTTGTCGATTTTGATAGATATATCCCCAAATGTATTGGTAATTTGGTTTATTGGCAGTTGTCAATAAGATTACTTGTGTTTTGATAACGGCGATTTTTTACTTGGAACAAAGAATTTGCATTACGTTCTGTGTTAAGAATGAAATAAAGTGCAGTACAATGCTGGGCATGTTAAATGTTACTTTTAAAATTTATAAGCATTACCAAGAGGGACGCGAAACTATTGAGGATGACGAGCGGCTTGGGCATCCTAACATATTAATAACTGATAATAACATCGAAAAGGTGGAGAAAGTAGTTATGGACAACCGCCGAATCATTATCAAGGAAGTTGCTGACTATGTTGGCATTTCAATTGGCTTATATCAAGCTAGTATTTCAGATGTTCTGGGCATGAAATAAGTGGCAGCAAAATTTGTTTCCAAATTGTTGAATTTCGATCGAAAGCAATATCGAATTGGAGCTACTCAGGAGCTGCTTAATGAAATCAACGACAATCCAGAATTGCTCAAACATGATATGGACAACGTGTATGGATATGATGTCAAAACTAAGACCCAATAGTCTCAACGAAAGCTTTCTGAAGAGCCAGAGCGAAAAAAGCTCGCTAAATTCGCTTGAATGTGAAGGTTCTACAATGTGAAGGTGTTCTTCATAGACGTTAATGACATAGTGTACCATGACTTCTTGCCACCAGATCGTAAAGTCAACAAGGAGTACAACCTAGTAGTTTTATGCTGTTTACTTGAAGCAATCCGAAGAAAAACGTCCGTATTTGTGTGCGAGATAACTTCGGACGATTGCACCACAATAATGCACCTGCGCACACTTCGTTGCTTGTTCGTGAATTTTTGACAAGTAACAACACCTTTATGACTCCGAATCCTCTAATTTCTATTTCTATTCCCGATAATAAAAAAGACCATGAAACACCATGACGATATTTTTCGGATACTTACGAGATCAAGATCGCTAAAGAAATTAAACACCATATCGAAAATTGCATTTCAGACTTGCTTCGAAGATTTGAAAAATCGCTGGAAGAAGTGTATTATATCTAATAGGAGTTACTCTGAAAGAAACAATGTTAACAGTGACGAATAAATAAAGATTATAAAGATATTTGATCAT
>WYDF02315650.1:0-14723 GCA_009867245.2 Adranes taylori
AAGCGCAGGTTCGTTAGTCTCTTACCATCTATGCTTATGCCTTTTGTCTCCCAGTTGAGCCTCCTGAACGCGCATTCGAGTAATAAGAAATATTAATTTCATAATTTCAATCGAGAGGTCCGGGTTCGAGTCCCCGATGGGGTAAAAATTTTTTCGTGACACAAGTAATAAGAAATATTAATTTCATAATTCACTCAGTCTTGCCGAGCGAGCTTTTATTTTCTTAAGGATCTGTCTAATTTCTATCTACAATTGACGGGCTGCAAACTTTTACAGTTTTAAATATTTTTTATTCTTGCTATTAATTATTTATTATTATTTGATTTCGTCTTATTACAAATACTTTTAATATCATATTATGTAGATACAATACGCAGATTTTCATAAGCTAGATACGCCAATATCGGGGTTATGCGAACCCTATTTAAGTCCTTTATTACTTTAAAGCTAAACTTTATTTGTAGGATTCCACTAAACTTACATTTTATAAAATTTAAATTCCCACAAATTTATAACGCGATTGAATTACGAGTAAGTAAATACAACCGATTTTTTTTTTAAGAAAAAAACTTTTTTTAAGAACGATAAACTTGAATAATTTTTTGCACGGCAACAAATCTTATTACTATATTTAAAGTGTTTTGACAAGGGGAATAATAGAAATTTCTTTGTGTTCCTAAATGGGAAACAGTCAGAGAAATAGATACATCATAATGGACTCACCAAGTGTATCACCACTAGGCTTATAAACGCGTGCATTGTAAGGTTCCTTTTGTTGGGCAAAGGACCACGGAAGAAGTAAGTAAGCTATCTATCTACCTATTCTAATGACTGACCCTATGTTCAACACCTGTTGCAAGCTATATTAAATAAATTTGGATATGAATTGCAATTGAAGGGATGGCTTTCTTAAATGGCTCAATAACTACTGGTCCCCTCTTTTCTTTTTATATAATATGCTAAATAGGTTAGATACTTCGAAGGCAGCTATTTCCAAAAATACATTAGCACGTTGTATTTTAAATAAATTGTCGTTTTGAATACAATAAGATACTTTTTTAGCAGAATAAAAAATTGCAAATCGTTGAGAAAATTCTTTTACGTTTTTTAAGTTGGTGATGTGATTTTTGTTTTTTTTTTTTTCATTTGGATGGTGAAAATGCATATTGAGTGTTAAAATCTGTTTATCTAATTTTACGCTCGTGTGAACATTTTAGATCATTGAAGAAACAATATGCAAATAAAAACATTTATTAGAATCGAACGAATAGATTTTATTTATTACAAATCCTCAACGGGAAATGATCATAAATCCAATTAATGTTCTACAATAATTTAATTTAAAATAACAATTAAATGTATTTAGTAGTACTACTGGTCGCCCAATGCTTGAAATTCGAACGTAATTAATTAATTTTTTTATTATTGTTTGGTTTTCATCCATTTTTATTATGTATAAATTATTTTTTGTTTTGATGCGGAAATTGGATTTTAATAAAAGTATAATTTAATGCAAGCTTTAAAAATAAAATATATATAGATGTATAAAAAAATTCTATACATTATATCATAATTCATATATTTGTAGCCTGACAAAATTAATATATTTAGCGAAAGCTTGCTTTAAATTATACTTTTATTAACATCCAATTTCTGCATCAAAACACAAAAATAATTTAAATTTTTAAAAAAGTAATTTAAAAATGTAACACCATCGCCAACTTGCCTATTAATAATATATATAATTTATTTTTTTAATTTAATAAATTTTATATATTTAAAATTAATATAAAATTTAAAATGTTTATATATTTAAAATAATTATAGTTCAACATTTGTTTTATTAAAAAATTATGTTTTTGAAAAATTTACCTTCAAAAATTTTTATATTGTAAAATTGTCCTATTTAAAAAAACATCACGTAATATATAATGTCAAAACATGTTTAGGATCAAACTGGCTAATCGTTTCGCTAAAAAATATACTATTACTAACTTGCAAAACATTTAGTAACCAGGATTTTATATTATCCATTTTTTCTATTTTGAAAATTATATGCTTCATAACATTTTATAAATTATTTATAGATTTGAAATTTTTATAGTATAAAAGTTATGTTCTTAGAAAAATTATACTTATAAAAAATTTGGATTGTAAATTTTTTCAGAAACAGTTAGATTGTAAAATTTTTGTATTTAAAAAAATCTCGCATGTGTCAAAAGATTTTGTTTTAATATGAAAATGGTTAATTGCCAACTCGTCAACAAAAATGACATACCATCAATGACTTGCCAAGAAATAAATGTCCTAACAAGGACATTATATTATACACTTTTTCTATTTTGAAAATTACATGTTTTAAACAATTATGTAGTTCAACACGTTGTATATTTAAATTTTTTACAGTTTAAAAATTGCGTTTCAAAAATTTAAATTTCTAAATATTTTACATTTAAAAAATATAAACTTTTAAAATATTTTTCTTCTCAAAATTTTTATTGTAAAATTTTTGTATTTAAAAACTTCACGCAGTATGTAAAAAACATTTTGTCTTAAAATGAAATCGGCCAATCGCAACCTTACCCAAAAATAATATGTATAATAACAAGAATTTTACATTGTCCATTTTTTCTATTTTGAAAATTATAAGTTTTAATATTTTTTTAATTTATTTGTACATATTTAAAATATTTATAGTTCACTGCAATTTTTATAATTACATTTATAACATAATTACAGCTTTATGCAGTTGGTATAATAACATTTTATTTTAAAATCCAATTGACTAATCGCCAACTTGGCCAAAAATATTATTATAATAACAAGAAATTCATATCCATTTTTTCTATTTTGAAAATTATATTATTTAATTTTTTTTTCATAATTTGTATATATGAATTTGAAATATTTATAGTTCAACATCTATGTTTTATTGCAAGCAATTATATTTGAAAAAAATTATGTTTAAAAAGTAAAAAGTATACATTTTTACAAGTTTTCTATTTGAAAAATTTTATGCTGTAAAATTTTTGTATTTAAATAATTCACGTATTATATATTTCAAAACATATTTTAAAATCAAAGTGGCTAATTGTCTCACTAAAAAGAAATACTGTTGCCAATTTGCAAAAACAATTGAGTAATAAGAATTTTATATTATCCATTTTCTCTATTTTGAAAATTGTTTCATAGAATTTTATAAATTATTAATACATTTGAAATTTTTATAGTATAAATGTTATGTTTTTAGAAAAATTATACTATAAATTATACTTTATAAAATTTATATTCAAAAACAGTTATATGTTTTTAAAAATTCTGTTTTATAAACGTTATCTTCGGTATAAATTAGTATTTAAAAAAAATCACGCACATGTTAAAACATTTGGTTTGAATATCAAAATGGCTAATCGCCAACTCGTCAAAAAAGAAATATCATGAATAACTTGTCAAGAAATAAATGTAATAACAAGAACTTTATATTATATATTTTTTCTATTTTGTTGAAAATTACGTATTTTAAACAATTTTATAGTTCAATATTTTAAATTTTTATAGTTCAAAAAATATATTTAAAACAATTAAATTTTTTAAACATTTACATTAAAAAAATATATACTTTAAAATAACTTTTTTTTCAATATTTTACATTGTAAAATTTTTGTATTTAAAAAAATTTCACGCAGTATGTATAAAAACTCAAATTGGTTAATTGACTACTCGCAAAAAAAGTATCATCACTATCTTGCCCAACACTACTATATATAATAAGAAGAATTTTATATTATCCATTTATTCTATTTTAAAAATTATATATTTTACAAAATTTTATATTTTAATAATTTCTATTTATTTGAAAGTTTATATTTCAAAAATTATGTGTTAAAAAAGTTGCATTAAAAAAGATATAAATTTCTATAAATTGTATACCGTATAATGTAAAATTAAAAAAATAATTAGAACTACAATATGAAATACAATTATGAAGTTTAGTCCAATTTGATTATGACATTGAATAAGTTATCCGGAATCGTATAGACTTTATTGTTGGTCAAGTTTCTTTATAATAGAGTTGTTTAACAATATCGTCGACTTTTCGATACTCGTATTCGTGATCCTCTTCAGGACTGAAATCAATATTTAGACTTGTAAAATAAGTGTACATATAAAACAAGTGTAAATGTCTTGAAGAAGCTCCCAAATATAGTCAAAAAGATTCCGTATATGTGAATTACGACTCGGGCACTTTTAATTTTCTTTATTCACGAACGCGGCTCATAAATTGGTTTAACGTGCCTGGTTTACACTAACATAGTATGTATATCATAAATGGGTGTTTCAATTGTAATTTAGCGTCATTTTTCCTGATGGTGGTTTTTATTAACTAAAATTTTATGCACTCAACGGAATTAGCCTTTATCTTTAATATAACACGATCTTACTACGTTTAAAATATTATATAACGTTTATTCATTTCTCTAATATCAAGATTTAACAAATATACAGGATGTTCTTCTATACACAAACTTTGTTGCCAATTATCTTGAAAAATATTGAAGTAATTTTATTTAATTTTTTTGTATCAAAAGACTATTTGATGATTATGTTTAGACGTAGGGACGATTAAAATCAAAATTCAAGGTGAAATAAAATTATACTGAAATATTTCGGATTTTTTAAAAACTGAAAAAAAAGACTTAAGAAACTTATAAATAATAGGGCGGCTCCGTCGCAACATTTACGTATGTGGAATCTACTGTGTTGATTTTAAACAAACAAAATCAAACATTTTTATCAGCTTCCTGCATATTATTACATACTTGAATAGTCTTCGTGTTTTTCTTTAAATCTATACCCAGCATTATGGGTCTAATTTTACCAGCATAATAAATTTGAAATTTTCCAGCACTACGTAAGTATAGATATATTTATGATGTCTGAACAATAAGGGATCAATATTTTTGAAATTTTTGGTTATTAAATGTTCCATGTATATCAGCTGTGAACAAAATAATCATAAAAATTCAAAAAGACTGAGGCGGATGTTTGATCAAATAATTGAATAGAACGCATCACCCCCAATCGCTATATACGACCAAAAGTCCAGTTTAGTATCGATTCTAAATTAGACATACTTATATGCAGTATGTAGCATATGCTCTTGGAAAATTTACGTCTTCATGCCTATAAAATCCAACTGACTCAACAATTCTGGTCTATAACTAAAACCAGCATAACTTTCTAAGAAAATTATGTCCAGCCCATTTTGATGTCCAGTCCATTTAACGAGAATCTACATTTCTTTGGTAAAAGAACATTGCATTCCAAACATTGGTGTGGATTTTGGGTTGGAAACTTTTTTCCGACCTAATCTTTTCAATACAACAATTTGAAAAAAATACTAGAAAAAAAGAATTTAATTAGTGATGTAATGTATTACAAGATATTTAAAATAACTGTTCGCACGATACAAAGTTGATGTAATTACTGAGTGAAATCAATTAATGAATAGGTAATTTAATATGTCAGCAAAGATGATTACATGTAGTACCTATAAACGCAATGAACTACCCAATAATTACAATCTACAGTAATGATACATCTAATTAATATCTATAAGATGACAAAGAGAATGCGACTAGATAATCCTTGTGTTAAACGAGCCATAGTTTATATTTTAACAAAGTTTTTGCAGCAAACCTTTTAAGCATATCTTTGTATATAATATATAATATATTACTAGCGTTTTTAGCACACTTAGGGTCCTTAGGGGGCTTAGAGCCTTTAGGGTGCTTAGGACTAAGAGCGGGCGAGCGGGTGAGCGGGCAAGGGATTTTTCCAGTGGACGGCTGACCGGGCCGGGGGTTTTATCACCCAAAATCCCTAAGGGCTTTTAATCATAAATGAAATGTTTTAGGCCGGGCACGTGACGCGCTCTAAACTGAAAATATCGACCTCTATTGTTGTAGCTCTGCGATATTGGCATGAAAAGGTATTATAGCAATATTATTAAGGATGTGGAGGAGTGATGATTGGAACAGAGAGTGTGTCGTCTTTGGTATATATAGATGATTTTATGGGTATGGCGAAAACAAAAGAAGAAATGAAAGAACTAATGGAAACACTGAATAATCATATGGAGAAAAGAGGTTTAAGGTGAATGTAGAGGAAACGAAAATCGTGATTTGTAAGAAGGGATGTGGAAGAAATAGCAAAAAGAAAAGTTTAGTTAGGAGGAAAGATGAGGTTGGAAATAAAAAAACAAGACGATCAATGAAAAGGTTAAGACGGGTGTGCGAAAGGAAATTTGGGGATTTTCTCAGAATCAGAATCATAATACTGAAAGTTTGTGTGCAAAGTATATTGCTATATGAAGCTATATATTGCTATATGAAGTATGGGGTGTACAAGAAAGAGCAGAGATGGGAAGGGTGATGTATAGAGTGTTGAGGAGAATAATTGGAGTGGAAAAGTCAACGCCGAGTCAAATAATTTTGTGAGAAGAATAAATGTTTGAATAAAGTAGTTAGTAAAGTATGAAAGAAAAGGTATGGTAGATAAAAATGTGAGATTGATGAATCTGGAGAGCGAAAGAAGAGGTAGTTGTTTGAATGAATGCGCCAAACAGAGAAAGAACGTGCATGACAGAATAGAATGGTCTATAAAGAGATACAATAGGAAATAAGAGATACAATAGGATATAGTTCAGTAAAATGAGTAGGGAGGATAGATGAGGTAACAGATTTGGGAGTGAGAAAACGGAAATTGCGTACCCTGGAAAGGGTATGGTTAAGGTCAGAATTCTAGTTAAAAGTTCTATTAAACCAGACACCTAGATCACAGATTTTGTCTTTTAACGAAATGGGTTCGTTCCAGAGTCGGAGTATGATGTGGGCGCGGTTTTAAAGTTGCTTCTTGATATGGTTGGGATGCTAAATGAAAATGGCTTCAGTTTTACTCGGATTAGTGTGTTGAGAAACGAGCAGAGTTGATGCACCATCGGATTAGGGTTGATGCACCATTTTTGCGCCCAATTTGCGCCCAAATGTTCATAAAACGTTCAACATTCACTAACCCGATCTGACAGAAACATTGCCTGATGATGGCAATAATGGCAATATCGGCGAAACCGGTCGTAAAAATAAAATAAATATGTGAAAGTACCAAGAAATTATTTAATGAATTATATTTTAATTTGCAAGTAGCAGTTTAAAAGCAACAAATTATGATTTGAAGTTATAATAAATGCTAATTTCTCTTTCAATATACGCAAATTTATTTAGCATATTTTATCCGTAAAATAAGTCGATATCAT
The DNA here is from genome assembly GCA_009867245.2 of Adranes taylori. Classification (NCBI taxonomy): domain Eukaryota; kingdom Metazoa; phylum Arthropoda; class Insecta; order Coleoptera; family Staphylinidae; genus Adranes; species Adranes taylori. The sequence goes on from WYDF02315650.1 coordinate 7,316, forward strand.
TTTACAGTTTGATTATATTTTCCCCTATACTTCAAATTATCTGTGGTATATTTACATCAATGCAGAGACCAGTTTTTTTAGTTCATTGAAAACTGCAAGCTGCATCTATTCTCTCTTTTATATGCTGCCTGTTTTATAAAAGATCAGCAATTTTACTATTTTATAAAAACGTTTTATTTAAATAATAATGTGACTGTACTCTGGCCCACGAGATAATATGCCTTTCAGTTTGGTTGATTTTGTGCAGAAACGCCTTATGTACCTCCACTCTCATAGATCCACATAAAACTTTTAACCACTTACAAGCAGAAAAATCTTATTTACCGATTCATTATTCAGAAAAACCTCAATAAACAAAATGATACGATTTATGCACACTCATCTAAAGAAATCTATGAGTTGTTCCTACGAATTAAAAAAGGCTATCATCTCGTATGATGGAGTTACCGATTTACATTTCTGAAAAAGCAGTTAAAATAATGACCAAAGCTTATCAACAAAATGTTCTGGAAGCAGTTTGGTCAAAAATCGACGAAATTGCAGCAACAGGATCAATTTCTTTTCTTTGCTGCCTAGAATCAATATCATCAAATCTCATAGTCAGGCATCTTTGCAATGATAAATTGTACCTAAATATGTCGCTATCAGTTCCATCTGTAGAAAATAAAACTCATGACTTTACTTGAACACTGAGGTGAAATAATGAACGCCTTTAATTTGTCCAGTCCTATTTATGCCTTTTCTTCTCGAAAATAATTTTGTCTTACGCTATTCAGTTTAGCATTAGTGTGTGTAACAATTTCTTGTAACATATTCTCGGAAAAGATATGATTCTATATTTCAGAAGGTTATTACCAATTTCTCTCAAAGGCCCCTCTAACTCCAGGAAGATGTGAAACTATATGATGAGTTACAGTTTTTTGAGGTGTGGGTCCTAGAAAGTACATATACCATTTAAACAGATCTTTCCCATAATAAGGTCTATGATGTTCCTGTTCTGGTTTTTTATTATGAGACGCAACATTATTTTCCAATTTATCATCATTTTTTAGTTCTGAAGCAGAATCGTGATCGCTGCAGTAATCTGGGTTTGCAGTTTCATCATCGCGATCGCTAAAGTCACACTCCATCATACTACTGTAGCGGTATATTTTCAAAATCTGGATCCAAAAATCGTACTTCCTTTTTTCCAGAAGCCATTGCACAAATGATACGCAAATTGTGACAATGGGCCTCACCACAGACCCTGTTGACTTTTCAATAATGCAATGGATAAAAATGCTTAGAAAAAATAACACAAGCTCCGCAAAGTTTCACTCGTAACTGAATAGTAGGAGATTATCTGGCTAAATGGACCGACGCTTGTTATATTATAAGAGTGGGGAGGATTTGCTTATTACAGTGCACTGGTGATCCATGGTCACTAATTAAAAGTTAAGAGACTTGTTGTGCCACACAAGAGATACGAGATATATACCCGCATCTCTATACTTCAACTTCAGGTCGATCGATATAATATCAATAGCGGAGATAGCCGGAATAACAGTTCGTATCTATTCGTTAGTTCGCCATCATGGAAATGAACGCACGACAGCGAACCATTTAAATAGCAGCGATTGCGCTGATACCACCTTGTTCATTTTAGTAATTAAGCGTAAGAACATGTAACATAGAGTTACATATATAATATAGAACGTGGCAGCCATCTTAATCTTGGATGATGTAGCAATATGATAAATTTAAATGTTATAAATATTAATTAAAGTATAAATAATTTATATTAATCTTACATGATGAGTTTAATAAGTATTGTGTAATAAATAAGAAGGAATTTAAGAAGTAAAACGATTCGCTTAGACTTGGCAATCGTAAATGTATTAATCATTGAAATTTGAATTAATTTGAATTATCATTTATATAATGTTGTATGTAAGAAAATAAAATAAGTAAAACAAAATAGAAAATCTTTAATTCATTGGTGTGAGACCTTAATTTACGATAACACTAAATCCTTGAATAAGTGTCTGCTCAAAGGTACATACTGCTATCGATAAGTGACTAGTGGGCCTCAAGGCTTGTCAATGCGGCCATTTCGAATATTTTTAGAGCTTTAAATATGCTAGTAAAGTTTGCTGAACAAGTGTTTTAGTAGTTTCAAATTTATCGCAAAAAATGTATATATTTATATACAATACTTATATCATTACTAAGTAACGGATTTTTTTTTATATATTTGTATTATTTAACTTTTAATATACATTATATGAAATTACGTAAAAAAATCGATATTTTAAAATGTACATTATTATAATATATGATTCAGAAATATTATTATCGTAATGAATTCGCCTAAAATTAGCTACAAACAATTTAATAATTACGTCGATTATCGGTTAATCCGCTATACAAAACGCAATGATTTATAGTTGAAACAAAAGAAGGTCAAGTATAAACAATCAAAATTTCAACGTCTCGTTGAAAATAAACAAAGATAACATATAGAATTACAGAAAATTAATAATTTACGTTCTCTTGTTTTTTTGCATATACATAATAATTGTTGACAGTTAAAAATATCAGCTATGCTCCAATTACAACAATGCACAAAAATGTAATAACAAAACAATGAAATATTATTTGAGATAAGAACATTACGAGGTTTCATATAAAAGAGGATTAATTTTCACAAAATAAAATTACTCGAAATTTTTGTATATAAACAAAATGTGTACAGTACATGGAAATAAAATTGATCAATTTGAAGAATTATTATAACTTCGTTATTTACTACTTGTAGAACAATTGATTATTTGTAACTATACTTTCAAACTTTTGGATCATCTGCAAAGAGTACAGGATGCTTATTACTTTTTATTAGTTATAAAAAGTCAGAATTTAATAAGTTTGAGATTTTCATACTAATCAATATAAATCAATAAATTACTCACATCTGTGTTAGAACCATTATAGGAAAGAAAGTACTACAAGATTAGTTTTTTTTTTTTAAGTTTCAGAAATTTTACTTGCAAGTGAGGTTTTTACTTGCAAAATCTTGAAATTTACTTGCAAAATCAAATACTGTCTCATTTCTTTATATTAAAACAGTATGGCGTTCCCTACTCTAAGTCCAACTGTAAGGGACTATTTTTCTAATTTTTTGACGGATGTCTATCATCCGTTTTTCTACCGCTCTACCCTGTTCTCTACCGCGAGAGCGCACCTGTGAAACCTAATTCTTAGCGATAATTAGTAACCAGATATACACGTTTTCATAATGATTTTATTTAGACAAAGTCCTATAACAGTTAAACATGTTTCCATTTTTATGTTAAGATGGGCATTGAAAGTATTTAAAGTATTAGAATGGAATTAAATTAAAATGAAGGAAATGTTTTCCTGTTACAATGGAGAAAGGTTACCGGAATACATAATGGCTAAAGTGAGTATGGTGAAGAGCATTTCAGATGTGAGTTTGAGCAAAAGTGTAATAGACACTGGATGACTAAAAGTGGATGAGTAAGAAGGATTTGAGAGAGAATGGTTGGGAATTATGTAGACAGCGAAAGGGAGTTGGCTAGGTAAAATTAGAGAGTGTTTAGGAGGAGAAAGAAAAGGGACATGAATTCTGGAACGAATTGTTCATTTTTTTGGGGAAAGGTACTGTAACCGCTGTTTTTATGGAAACCTTTCGTGGAAACCTATAGCGTGATATTGTCACATACAAAGTAATATTATAGTTACTACCTGTTTAGAGATAGGAAAAATCCTTGTCTAATTGCGGTTGTTCATCATTTGTATCCTTGAGTGGGGAATTATTATGTTCTTTTCCTGGGACCATCTCTGGTAATATTGTTTTGAGTATTCATCACCATTCAGTACAATGGAATTTGGTGTCGTTAGATAATACAATATGAAACTTCGACAACTAAAATGCAATGTTATGGTTAGGTTATGCTGGAACTTTGTTGAATACTAAGTATTCACTGTTTAGACAAATTGCATAGAAGTGAATTAACAAGTTGGTTAATTCCTGTTGAAATTTGTTTCATGAGTAAATATTATTATCGCTATTGTTATTGAAAATTATATCCCGTCGGACAGTATGCCTTGTCACCGACACCAGTTTGCACTGAAAGTGGAGGCATTGGGAAATTTGAGATGCGAATTATGTCATACATTGAATAATCTGGTAGTGTCTTGTTTCGTAACAATTGCTCTGGTTCTAGGGTTGTATTGTGGTCAGACAGTATGATACTGTCTGGTGTAATTTAGATTTCGTAGATTATTGTCCTAACTAGGAAGATTTGGTACTGGGAAGAATTCCAATAGATTGGCACACCGTCCAAAAGAGATCGTCGTTGGCTGTGAATGGGAAAGTTGTAAGGCGATGGATAGTTCTATTAGGTTTTATCAAATTTGGTCAAATTTTATCAAATTATTCTTGATTAATGATTTTCCGAGGTACATCGGAAATTAGCGTACTTTTGCCGTTATTGTGGCTATTTGAAATTGTAACCAATGGGAGTGGAAGCACGTCGCTTTGTGTGGTCGATTGGGTAAGCTGAGAAGTCATACTTGGCTGCTCACAAAATTTTGTAATGTGAGAGTATTATATCACTGTGAGTGAAACTAATTATCCGGAATGGTGTTGACAAGTAGATTTAAGATATCCCAATAGTAGATTTAAGGTTCAGTGAATCCCATGGGGTAAGATTAGTGAGTTCTAATGTTCCAACATGGCGTTAGCTCGTGTTTGTAATTTTATAGGCGTCTTATGCTCGTCCTCTGCCGCATGAAGTGGTATTGAACCTCTATTTCGAGCTCGCGTGGAATTTCGTAGGCGACGCCATATTGGTAAAATCCCGCGTGCATCTGGGTTGGATGTCGATGCCAGCGAAGGCCTAAAGCAGTTACTAATCACCTCCCGATTCATGTGGAGTCGTAATATCTGTGGAGTAGATTTTTGACTGTGTCGGAGTTATTGCATAAGTATCATTATTGTAACCTGTAATTTCGTTTCTTGCTCATCATATAATAAGCGCTTCACGCAAATTAATATTTTGATATTGTGGATTTTAACTAGTATTTTTATATCTTACTTTGCTATAAGAGTTAGTAATTTGTAGATAATTATTTAACTAGCTGCCGTTGGCAGACTTTAACTAACGTCAGGGTAAGGGGCCATAAATTTAGTGGATTTTGTAATTGGGATTCGGGGTTTTTAGTATTTGATGGTAGTAAATAGGGGGGAATTAAACACTGTGAATCATGTAAAATTAATAAATTATTTGTAACTTTTGAAATATCCGTACATTCAACATAACAATATTCAATTTTGATTACATTAACGTATAAATGTATGCATATTTTCGATTTCAATGTTAACTACGTTTTGATATTTGAATACATCTTCAGTACAATATTTCCAAAATATGCTCTCCGCGCCTTAGGGGATCGCGGGATTTAATGGTATGCAATTTATTGATTACGCTAGTTAATGTAAGTACACTTAAAATTTATGATTGTAAAGGTCCTATTATTATATTATATTAAATTATTTGGTCAAATAAGTAAATTTCAATTATCTGGTCAAATATTATCTGGTCCAATTGCTGCAAAAGCATAATTTTATTTTGCTATAGAATATTTTAAACTTTGCTATTTCCAGTCTCAAGCCTGGGTGGGATATCATCAGTTAATTGGAGTTTAACGCCTTCTATACAATGGCACACCTCCATATGTAAGAGTTATGATTTATTCCCAGCCCTGATAGAACATGATCCATATTTTTACGTTATGTTTCTTAAATTATTATTAACCTTAAAAAAAATGGTTTAAAAAAATTGAGTAATGATTTGGTTTCAATATTTTATTGCTTGAACAGCCTCAAAAGAAAAAGAAAATAAAACAATTAAACAAATAACCAACTGATTAATTCCAAGAAAGAATATCAGTGTGGAACTTTATTTTAATTCATTAGAAACTAGCTAAATAAATAAATCAATAATCAATCATTAATAAATAATATAATTAAACGAATAAATTTATGCGGTGTATGACCGGAGATTTTTAGAGTGAACATCGGATAATGCAAAAGGTATAGAGATATATAGAAGAAGCGATGGCCATTCTAAATGGATGGCCATTCAAAATGGACCATATATTCAGATGGTCCGTTTCTATCGCGAAAAAGGTCATTCATGTCTAAATAATCAAATTAATTTATAGTTTCCGTACACGTTTGCTTATTTTAGATTCAAATGTTACAAACATTTTATTCACACCGATATAAGGTTATAGTTTTTCTCAATTAAAATTTTTTCTTATCTCATGACTGCCGTTCTTAATGATTTCCTAGTTTCAAAGTAAAATTTTATGGTATAACGAATTTTCATATTTACTTCAAATACGATTGCTAGTTTTGAGGTCTTCTTCGTGTAACTTTCCAGAACATAACAGTATATAACACAGTAGATACGGTGCAGGTGCATTTTTCAATACATAAAAAATTTTGTACACCAGAAATTCGATCAACTCTAACCAGATGCATTTTGAACTTTGTACTGGTTGTGTTCGAGCGAGAATTTCGCACGTTTCAACTAATATAATCCTCTTACAATGATCAGACCTATCTTTCGAACAGCGAGCATATTCGCAGTGTTAAGAATGGTTTGCTCAAGTAAGCACCATCCAAAAGTCGCTTCTTTGATTTAAATTTTGATTAACGAATTTTCATATTTACTTAAAAAACTAGTTTTGAGCTCTTCTTCGTGTAACTTTCCAGTACATAACAGTACAAAAAACAGTATATAAGAGTACATAACAGTGCATGTGCACTTTTCAGTATATAAAAAGTTTTGTGCACCAGAAATTAGATCAGCACTAACCAGACACATTTGGGTACTGGTTGTTTTCGAGCGAGCATTTCACACGTTTCAACTAACATAATCCTCTTAGAATGATCAGACCTATCTTTCGAACAGCGAGCCTATTCGCAGTGTTAAGAACGGTTTGCTCAATTCTGTAAACCATAATATTAAAGTAGCCCTCTTATTTATACAATAGAACTGAACACTGATTAGTAAAACGTTAATACTGTGATCGAGATGATTGGTGAAGATCGTAATGTAACCTATCGTGAGATCGAGTGTTCCTTGGGCATTTCTAAGACCTCAAACCAAATGACGAGTTAGGGGTGAAAAAAGTAGTTTCTCATTGGATCCCACATCTGTTGACCGAGGAACAAATAGTGGCTCGTGTCAGTTGGTGCTGAAGAACTCTGAATCCTTTCAACTGAGACCGCTCGAAAAATGTGTACAGCATCGTCAGTGGTGATGAGTCTGGGATTTATTCTTATGAACCCGAGAATAATCGTCAGTCTACTGTTTGGATATTTCAATATGAGGAG
>WYDF02315661.1:0-14723 GCA_009867245.2 Adranes taylori
CGAGTGGAGACCAAGAGCTGACAAGAGAAACAGGGGAAGACCTCCCACGCGATGGACGGACGATATCAAAAGAATAATCACAAACTGGATGGAGAGCGCTCAAAATAGAGGACAGTGGGCAGAAATGGGTGAGGCCTATATCCAGCAGTGGATGCAAAGGGCTGATTGATGATGATGATGATGACTTATACAAAGCAGCAGAGAATTGTGTTGCGTTGCTGTTCGCTGTCGCTGTGTTGTACACACATTAGCTGTGTTTAATATGTGTTGATATGAACGCGCTTAGCGTTGTTTGCTTTTTATAGGTAGGAGTAGGAGATTTTGGCTATGCTGTTTGATATGCAGCGTCCGATGTAATAATTGATATGTGTGCTCGCTCATCACTGTTCGCTGCATGGCTGGCTACTTACGCGGTAATATGTAATACAACACGAGAAGGGAATTGTGTATTATGGCTAAACATATGCTATCACACAGAGTAGAATCAGACCGACGCCTTAGGGCTTATAAATAGCCTTGAAATTATTAAATTAATTTTGTTCTTGAGTTCCTGATTTGCAAGTCGAAGAAAAGCAACAGCCAACTGCAGCAGCAGCAAAGCAGATGCCCAGTGACAGTTGCTGCAGAACAACGCGTTGTCTAAGCGATTTCATTATTACATATTGCTTTATTGATTGTATGTATATTGATAGCTTTGTTTCTCCTTCCACCTCACCACCAACTTGTTTCCTACACAACTAGAGTATATGAGTCTAACATACGTTAGCCGGGGTCAGTCTCAGTCACTCCAGAACAGTAACACCAGTGATCGACGCGGTGTTACGCGTCATACAGTGTCTCCTTTCCGGAGTATCCCCTAGAGCGTACAATTATAACATACGTTAACCGGGGTTGGTTTTACTAACTAAGTAGCAGAACACCTACGTTAGCGTTATCGTAGCTTATAGTAGTTTCCTTTCCGTACTACCTTCTAGAAGGTATAATTCTAACGTACGTAATCAGGGGTTAGTTTTAGTCACACAGCGAGCATAATACCTGTGTTACCGCGGTATTAGCAACCTATACTGGACTCCTAAGATTCCTCCCTTTTCCGTTATGCACACCGTGTATTAAGATAGCACAAAGAGACGAAGAGGCCATCCCTATAATCGAGGGTCCGGATAATCACTATTATGTTGTACCTGTAATTTTAAAATCGATGCCATTGATGTTTCGTATTCCACATTTAGGCACTCTTGTTGGATCTATTGGCGGTAGGGTAGAACCACGGTCGGGTCTTGTAGGCGATTGCGTGGTTACGTCTGGTGGCACACCACCATCCGGTATGCCACAGCACACATCCAAAGGATGAGCGCACATGCTTGCACCTATTCTAAAAGAAAAAAGCAAATAAAATAGAGCACTAAATAACATAATTTTCACATACATCCAAACATAACTTGTACAATCTTACTTAAGAGAAAGAAAAGAAATATCTCATTTAGATACTTTGATACTGCTAATAGCAGATATAGTGTAGTACATTACTACTCTGTATATTAGGCTCTATTTTTCCTTAAAAAAAGGGGTGTTTTAAATTCTACCTTCCGATGAAGAACTTGCCAAGCAGCAGGGGGGGGGGTTATTTTGGGGGGTTTCTTTATTTTCTATTTTTCGATAAAAAAAATTCACGAGCGAGATTCAGTTTAATTTTGTTTATTAGGAGTTATATGTATATGTTCAGTTCTGGTAAAAATAGCAAAATGAATAAAATTCGTGCACGTGATCGCCACCCCCATCTTGCATATACTGGAAGTCTTACGTTTTGTTATATCTGGCATAAAACAAAGTTGAACCTTTTAATTTTGACTCTCTCATCTAATAACTCGTCAATTTTAATAACTCGTCATTCAATTTGCACAATAGTTGTTTAGGGAAAAGAGTCTAACTATAAATCGCCTACCCATGAATCCCCCGGTCCCCATATTTGCCTATGGCGCAGACTGCTTCGCTGACCGGTTTGGCATGGCCTACAACTCTCCTTGAATCTCTGTTTGGCTAATTTCTAAAAGACCAGTTTGGCGTGATTCGCACGCCAGGCTGCTTTGGCCTTATGAATTGGCTGCTTTGGCTGCTTTGGCTGCTTTGGCTGCTTTGGCTGCTTTGGCTTTGGCGCGATCTGCTGCCGTTTTTGACTTAATTTTTTCCCACTACCACTTTTGAGTCACTTTATCTTTGTGTCCGCTTTGCGTAAAATTGAGGTCCCTGAGTCTTACTTTTCCCCAAATTTTATTTTTAAACTTTAATAGGAACCGAGATATTTAATGTAGTACAATAGCCGGTTTCAAGTAAATTGATCGCAAAGTTTACAAAACAAGAAACACCCTGTATATATGTTAAATAGTAATTTTTGAAAAAAATGTTTCAACTAAAATTGGACGAGCTTTTAATAGTCTATGTAATAAAGTTTATTTATGTGTCCGATCGTTCCTGAAATATATCAAAAAGTTTGTAAAATTTTAATGTGGCAACATTGCGTTCTATACCACTTGTAGGGATGGCACTACTTTCATTCGACGCATAATACAAAGTAGTATGAGCGAAATTTCAATCTTCTGATTTTAAAACTGAATTTCTTAATAAAACAGTCATATTGAACCCCTCCCAAAATTATAATGTGCACCCACCACAAAATTTATTCAATTGCAAAAGCAGTCTCTACGTCTCATACAACGTGAAATAATTTTCCCTGTTACTTTGCATATATGCATCGAATCCCTAGCCAAAAATCGGACAACCCTGAACCATAAACTCAAATCTCAAACCAAAAAATCTAATCCATATCAAAAAACAAACCAAAATATTGATTCTCGGGCCAAACATTACCTAACCCTGAAGCAAAAACTTGAATCTTGCCACTATAATCAAATCCCGAACCAAAAACTCGAATCCCTAACCAAAAAATCTAATCTCGAGACTCTAATCAAATGTCGAGCCACAAATTGCCCAACCCTGAGCCCCACCGATTTACTATATAAACATCCTTGTATTCGAATCCAAAAAATCTAATCTCGGTACTCTAATCAAATCTCGAGCCAAAAATTGCTTAACCCAGAGCCACCATTTTACTATATAAACACTCTTGTAGTCGAATGCAACGTTATATGAAAATTTTAAATCAATCGTTCGAGTACTTTTCGAGTTTTGCGATCAGAAACATACGAAGGTTGACTTTTATGTATAACATTTATATTTTTTATTTATTTTTGTATAAAAAAATTTTGACTATTCAAATAACTATAAAATTTATCAAACTCTCCAAAAAAATTTGTATGGCCCTGGTATATTTTTTGGATAATTAATTTTTTGTACCAAATCAATGGCAGTATTTATTTAATTTGTTTGAATTATTTGAGTTTAATTATTTTTGTTTTTAAATCTATATTTATAATTAATACAAATTAAAACCAATCGTATTTTGTTTCATTAAAAAATATATGGCATATGACCGTGGGAAAATAAATACCAATAGATAGACGACAGATTTTAATAACAAAAACAATGTCAATCACGTGCATTGTATGTTATGCATCTACACATAATATATGTGTCATTATTGATAATTTGTTATCATAGTAACAAATGAATATTTTTTAAGATATTAGGGCATTTATATTTGGAACTATAAGAGACCCATGATATATGATATTATAGTAAAGCAAATCACAAGGGGTACCAAAATATAAGATAATATAAAGTGTTACTAAAAAGCTTTTGAAAAAAAAATTATTGTTCAAAATCGATTCCAAAAATTGAATCAAAATTAGATGTCTAGTTTCTCAGAAAATGAACAGCAAAATTTGCAAAGCATAAAACACCCTGTATATATATATATATATATATATATATTAAATTGTGATTTTATAAAAAATGTTTTAAATAAAGTCGAAGATCCTTTATGTAGCCTATAAAATAAAGTTTATTCAAATTTCCTATCTTTTATCGTTCCTGAGATATTTCAAAAAGTTTGTTAAACTTCAAATGCGGCAACACCGCTTCGTATAAAACTTTTTATTCGACGCACAATACAAGATGCTTTATGCGTGCAAAATTTCAGCCTCCTACTATGAACATGAAATTTTTGAAGAAAATAAAATGGCTCCTGTCCACCATATTGGATTTATAAAAAAAAAATGAAACAACTGTTCTGCGGATTCATAGTCATAGTCTGCGGATATCACTGAAACAAAAACGCGAAAAGATACACCTGTCTACTAATTGCATCCAAATCGATCCCATAGGAAAGGAGTTATTCTGGAACATACATCCGTACATACGCAGTGAACATACATTGTTGTTCCTTATGACCTCTTTGAATTATGTTTGAAAGGATTGAATAAAAGAGATGTACTAAAGTAAAATCGAAAAAATTCTGAAAACATGAATCCTATTTCTTTCTTATAACTATACGTACTTCATACGTATATGGTATATGAAAGATAAAAATCCAAATTTCGGAAAGGGCCTAGGCCCAACAGCTATCTCGGCTTCTAAATCCAAATGATATTCAATTGCAGATTCAGATAACGAACGCAGGCTAAAATTATTATTTTAGCCTGCGATTTAAGTCCTAACAGGACAGAAATCTAATTCCAAAACTCAACAGAAAGATCCCCAAGGCAAACTGATAAACTCTTTAGCGCAATTAACTGAGAGCTTTGCTTGTCATATGGAATAAATCTATCAAATTCCGCAAAACCCAGTTTTTGACAGCATTTTCTGGCAGAAACTAATTCTCTGGTAGACAATTTTGCTATTATGCACACACCCATAATCAGTTTTCCAGAATCTGATTACACCCTGTTCCCCATCACCACAGACGAGGTGGTCGAAACCCTCGCAAGAAACCCTGGAAAAACGGGCAATAACACAGCTCCTGGAAATGATACCCTGACGCCAAATCCTTAGAAACATCCCTCAAGAAACAATTTAACTGCTCTCTCGAATATGCACCAAATGTCTATAGCTAGGATTTTTCGGAGCTCCTGGAAAACTGCAAATACCATTATGATTCCTAAAACTAATACGGATCCAAGTTGCGTCTCGTCTTACCGGCCTCTCACTCCCCTAAATGTCCTGGGTAAGATTTTTGAAAGGATTGTGACCTGTCGTCAAAGTAACGTGCTTGAATCAAACCACATTATTCCTGACAACCAATTTCGATTAAGAGCTTCTCGCTCTGTACATGACCCTCTGCTGAAATTCCAAACTGATGTAATCCGATCACTAAATAATAGCCATTGTTCCTTAGCAGATTTATTGGCCATTTCCGAGGCATTAGACTCAGTCTGGCTTGCCGGATTGATTAGTATGTTATATGAACCTATTACATCCAACCACCCTACGGCTCATCAAATCGTACCTAACCAACCGCTCCACTTGCATTAAAATAGGAGATGAATAATCTAGGGAAATTCATCCTCTCGCCGGTGACTCACAAGGCTCTGTGCTTGCCCCCTGTTATACATTGCATATTGTCATGATATGCCTCAGCCTCAATCTCAACACTGCCATGGTGCTCTATACGCCGATGACACTGCTTTCTGGGCCTCCGGCCCCCAAACAAAAAAACTTAGCCACAACATCCAAAATTGTCTGGACACGTTTTCTGACTGGGCAAAGAAATGGCGAGTAATGCCAAACCTCACTAAAACACTAGCTATTCTGATCCAGCACCCCAACACAAGAAATAAACGTCAGGACCCTTCTGAAATTCAACTTCGCCTGTGGGAAGAATCCATCCCACTACGGGATGAGATTACATACCTGGACATAACCTTCAGCAGAACCTTTAGTTGGAAACACGACTTAGACATCACTTTGGCCAGAGTTAGAAAACGAGCCAATCTAATATCAGCTCTCAGAGGAAGATTCAGAGGCTACAACTCCAAAACACTTCAACATACCTACAAAACTTATAATAGATCAATTATCGATTACAGAGCAATTCTGTACACTTCCGCCACATACAGGGAAATTCACAGGCTAACAAGTTGTGTGCGTGCAATTCTTAGGAAACTTCATAAACTCCATTATAAGTTTCCAAGCGCTAATCTGTATGGTCATTGCGAGCCACAATAAGCGATAGATTGAAAACAGTTCAAGCTAAATATCCGCTAAGACGCTCACAAGAAAACAACCCAAAAGTCTACAACACTTTGGAAAGTCCAAAAGTGGCGTCGTAAGCCGCCTAGAAGACCTTTTCCGCACCCACCAACCAGAATTATTCAGGAAATGCAAGAGCCTCCCAAAGACCTCCAGAAAATCCTCGACACTATTCCAATATCTTAACATTGAGAGAAAAATAAACAAAAAAACATAAAAATGAAAAATAAATAAACAAAGACAAAACAAAATCAACTAACATTCCCACTATCACCATTAGCAACTCAACTGAATATCGCTTGCACTTCGGTGCAAGCAGCAGCAAAGGTACACTAGAAACTAAAAACCAAAAACCAAACCAATCACCTAACCTACTCAAACAAGCTGAAACAAGCTACCTTTAATCATGATATGGCCAAGGTTTTGCAAGTTTCCATTGAGCATAACATTCCTGCTGCAAGTTATCTGCACCAATTTTGAACAGAATCACTCAAAACCAATTCCAGATTGAAGAGGATGGAAAATCCTAAAGCCTCCTGAAACAATACCATATCTCCTCAACCAGTCCATTACTAATAGGGAGTGGAGTTTGAGTGCGGTAGAAATCCCATACTTTTAGATTCATCGGACATCCTTCCTTTTTTGAAGATTTCTCCACTTCCACGCAAAAAATAGATTTAACCAGTTGGCATTTTGCGAATTCGAGGTAAGTCAGCCAGCGACAGCGAACACTCAAGCCAAAGCAACAGCCAGCGACAGGAAGCAACATTCTCCGTAGAAGCAACGCGTTTCAGAAGCAATTACATATACCATATAACGCGTTATTGATTGCATGCATATTTAATAGCTTTGTTTCTCTTTCTACGGCGATGTTTCTCCTTACCGCCAACCTATCATACACGACTGGAGTGTATGATATTAAGTCTCAGTCACTCGGCAACAGTAGCACCTACGACTGACGGGGTATTACGCGCCTTAGTGGTTCCTTTCCGAATTACCCACTAGAGTGTATAATTTTAACCTATGACCAACAGATTTAGTCATTCGGCCTAGGACCGACGGGGAGTTACAAGTCTTGTAGTGGTTCCACTCCGCACCACCTAGTATAATGTATATTTCTAACCTACGACCGATGGGGGTAGTTATAATCACTCCACAATAGTTACACCTACGACCGACGGGGTGTTACGTAGCACAGTGTTTCCGAGTATTCCTACAATTCCCGTCTGTATCCATTGTCTGTATCACTTTCTGAAGATAAAGGTAAAGCCCCGTTTTCCAGTCGCATTATAAACCACATGTATATATTTCTCGTTTTGCTATTATTATCATTATGATCGCAAATTGCACTATTACATGCACCGCTTATATTGCGCATTGTATATAATATTATTGCTATTGTTTATTTGCTAACCGTCATTAATGTGATTGTAAGTTTGACATTAATCTTTCTATTTGTTTTCATTTATGTTGTCCATAATAAATAGACTTGTATTGTAAATTATTACTCTTGTTTCATTTAATAAGGTTTTAGAGACGTTTCAGCTGCCCACAAGAACATGATCTTCTTAACTAAGTACGTACTAAGCTGCCTGTGTCCTCAACGAGTCCACTGAGGACGTGGAACGAAGAACATTGCCAACGTGAAAGTGACTTACCGCCCGAGATTTATATTTCCTGATATTTATTTCTATTTTACAGTAATTTAGAAGACGCTTCGTTTGTGGCATCGCTAGACTCTACATGCCGCGCGCAAGAGTCTGTCACAATATTTTCCTAGCAACTGTTTTAATCTCTGGTCCTCTTGTATATAATAACCAGCCATCACTGACCTTTATGTTTTCGGGTCACCTAAACCCAAATGTTGGGGAGGTATGCATAGTGCAACCCTAGAGTTCATTTTTGAACAGAAAATAGTAATTACTTAGTAGTACGTACCTAATATCAATTAAACCAATGCCGTTGGTATTTCCTCCATCTGTATCGGTAATAATCATTTTTGTTTGTCCGTCACAATTATAGTATGGTACACATGTATGAATTCCTGCATCTTCACCTTCGCCACAATTAATTATTGCACCGAAATCTTCAAGCGTTTTTGTTGGTGATATAACCTATTTGCAACAGAAATAAATATAAGTCACACAATTACTTCTACTTCAGATTTTGAAGGTAAAATATGGAAAGCGTGAATTCTTTTATACTGTTGGTCAGTAGCGTATTTAGGGAAGAATTGCTATTTTCTGCTACCAGAAAATAGCAATTCTTATAACTCAGAAAATAAATGTCAATCAAATTAAAAACTTTATACAAATATTTTTTATAACTTTTTAAAAGAATTTAAAGTTTAATAATTTGATTTATATCAATAAATACTTCTCAAGAAGGGGAAAACAAATCCCTGAAACGTCAAATTTAGTAAGTTTATTTTAAAAGTTTTTTACA
This sequence comes from Adranes taylori, assembly GCA_009867245.2. Lineage (NCBI taxonomy): Eukaryota > Metazoa > Arthropoda > Insecta > Coleoptera > Staphylinidae > Adranes > Adranes taylori. The sequence goes on from WYDF02315661.1 coordinate 8,590, forward strand.
AATCGACAATAAAACTCAAGAAAGAAAAAACTTCTTTCTCACCTCTGAATCTCATGTAAAAGTATTAAATGTTACATTCAGAATAAAAATAAAAACAGTACGGTAGTCAATATCAATAGCTTTAATAAGATCCAATTCTGTAAGATAATTAGGTAAATAATGAGCAGAAAAAAATGTAAGTAATTACGGCTTCTGACAATTAACTACGCGAATGACAATTGCACAACAAAACATGTTATCGGCTAGCCTCTACAGAATCGACAAATGAATAAAATCACCAATAAACAAACATCATCAATTAATTTAACAAATCATCGAACAAATAAATCAAACACTAATAACAATAATTCAAAGGACGAAAAAATATACTATGTATAGTCACAAGTTTTTTATACATGCAGTCGCCGAACTCTGTGTACAGAATCGGCGACCAAGGCCACCAACAAGAAACATGCGTTTTCTTCGTGCACATAGAAGGAGTCAGACCCGCTCGCAAAAGATACACAGCGTCGCAATGCACTGCAGCTCAAAGGAAGAGTGGGAGCTGGAGTAAACTGTACTAAACTACCAACAACGTTTCGCATGCACGTGTGTTAGAGAGAGTCAGCAGAGAAACCAGATGGAGAATAAATATTGCGCGCGTTTGAATGACTTCCTTTTTGCTGTTTTGTTCAAGTGGAGTGAGATACATGTCACAAGGGATTAAGGCGATTTATACCTTTTTTTAAGCAGATGTTTTTCACATTTTTTGTGAGTTTGCATCGAGGCAGAATAGAAGCAAAAAATGGTAGATATTAAGAGAGAACGATATATTTGTACTTTTTTATGGCACCTCGTTCTTCGTGCCCAATTTTTTTATTATAGAGTTTCGCTTTTGGTAATGTTAGATTTCGAATAAACAGCTCTTAGTAGTGTTCATTGTCCTGTCTAGAAAAGGATTTTTACGACCTCCGATTTTGGAACAAACAACTCTATGAGTTTATTTAACTTCGCGTAGCGTCGTCTGTCTGAACTTTTAATGAATTTAATGAACTTTGTGGGCGTTACCTTAGGCTAAGCAGATATTTCTATCGTTCGCGAGAAGAGAACGCCGCTTGGAATACTATGCTTTCCACGCAAAAGTTGCCGCCGTCGATCGATTGGGTGGATATTATCCGTAGTAGAAGGGAGAATGCAGCACGTTGCCCGTTGGAACGTTAAATCTGATTGGAGAGCTCTTTATCGTAGAATCATACAGCTTAGAATCCTGGCAGGGATATTACGCAATACTGTTGCTCAAATTTTGTCACGTCTGAATGAATACTTCTAATTCGAGAAAAGCTCTCCCTTCCTAACGATTTTAGCATAAATTTCGACTAAGGCCACCCTAGTTACCGCCTGCAACAACCAAAACTGGCGCCGTCGCAACCGAACGTTAAGAATCTCTAATTTTATATAAAAGGCCATACCTAGGCCAGTTTCAGACAGACGCATTTCGAGCTTTGTCTGATTGTCTTCGAGTGAGCATAGTCGCACATTTCAATCAGTATAATTAATCCTCTTTGAATGTACAAACCTGACTTTTGACAGCAGGCATAGCTTCAGTGTAAAGAACTGTTTGTTCTAATAAGCGCCAGTAAAAAAAAAGAAAACAAGTCGCCTTTTTTTTTAAATTCAAATTAAATATCATCATCGACAGTTTCGAAAAGCTAATATCACGTAACGCATTGATCAGATCAGATATATTTAGACTTCATGCAGACTTTGAGCCGAATCTTTCGACTCTCTTAACATTTAATTTATTTCATGTCTATTCTCATATTTACATATTTTCTAACCTCCCTCACCCACTAACCGTGTCTTCGAGCAAACCGAGAGAAGACCAACGTTGATGAAGCCAATGGAGAACTCACGATCAACCGCCTCGCCATTAGGTCGACATCGCTTACTGACGAGGCAACCGCATCAACAAACTGACGAGTTCACCTCACCGACGTACCAATCGCCAACGAATCAAGCTCGCTAATGAGTCAATCTTGCCACGAGTCCTCATCATCGAAGCAGCACCGTCATTAACAAATTGACGCCGCGAGGCAACCAATTCGCTATTCGTAATCAGCACTCGTAGACCGTCTCCATTTACTCACTTAGCTCGTCGTTCCCTCCGTCGTCCGAACACCGCATTCACTCACGAAGCGAACCGTTATCTCATCGCCGATTACTTTGAAGAACATATATAAAATTTTTGTATACAATTAGCTCGCCAATGTTTACGTTTACGAAATGTTTATGTGCCAATGTTTACGAAAATTTGTTGTTTTTGTATAAAGTAATTATTTTATTTTATTTAAAGTTATTTAAAATAAATATTACTCCTAACAAACTACATACGTTGCAGCTCCTGACTAGGTTGTAGTTTTTTAAGTGGTTTTTATTTTTCAAGTTTCACATCTGGTTACCCTGGGGATTTATAAAAATTACAAATCCCTGGGACCGAATTTTTGTTGGTAATTTAAAATGCGGAACAAAAATTTCAAGGTTCCGCAAAATTTAGAAAACAGGTTGCGCTGATAAACTCCAGATAATTGAACCTCTTCTTAATTATTGGAAGGGATTAAAAATTTACTTACCTGCCCTAGTTGACTTAGAAAATCTTCGTTCGTCTGTAAATTGGTCTCGTTTGTATTGAAAATATCTTTTATATTTTGATCAATCAAATCGGATTGTGATAAGCTTGGCTGGTAATAACTTAAAATCAGTAAAAGCGAAAACAGTATGCTCATCTTAATGTCTCTCATCCTGTAATAAAAATTAAATAAGTTATACGATACTATTTTAGTTTTTGTAGGAAAATTTAATTTAAATTTGTTCTCTCCACATCTCCATATGGGGCACCATTAGCACCATATGGGGCAGGAACTTTAACCTTCAATAACAGCAAAAGTGAGAAGTAAGATTAATGTGTATCAGAAGTGAGGTTAATAATCAATGGTCCTTCTATTGATCAATCAGTAATCACTATTAATTCCCAAAATCAATGGTGTAAAATGTGGCTTCATAACTTAATAAAGAAAATATTTTATTAGAAGCATCCTTTGCACCATCATCTGTAAAGGATCATTGAACAGTCACTAATACCAGAATATTATGGTAGAAGAATATCACCTAATTCCCACATTGGAGTGGAAAGGTAGCTTAATAGAATTTATGCAGTTAAAAATATGTAACCTGTTACCTGAAACTCATCTGTAAGTGAAGAAATAGGTATGTAACATCAACAAGGAACAATTTATAATTACAACAAATGTTTTAAAAAAGCGGCTAGTTCAAGATGTATGGAACCATTTCAGCCATTGTTATAATTCATTTATAAATGCAGCCAGAATTACACTTCTTTTAGAAATTGATGTTTTTGATTATTATAAATTGTTGGTATAGATATTGCCGCGCCCTAAATGAGAAGTAGGTGAAATAAGGCATCATTGAACCATTTCAACAATTGAAATATTAAGTAGACAACAAATAAAGACTTTAATATCCGGGTCACTAATATCCTCATTAATATACCTATCCACAATACTCTATAAAGTGTACATGCAAACGCTGCATACGCTATAATTAGATGATGGGTAAATAATGTTTTCTGTAAATATTTTAACAATTTTAATAATAAAAAAATTGAATTCAGTGCCTTCATATCTATTAAGACACATATATGTATGAAAGGGGGAGAGGGATGGGATATTGGTTGATACGCCATTTGATATTTTGTATTTAATAATATATAATCGTATTGAAAAATATAGAAAGAGAGAGAGAGAGAGAGAGCTTATTGCCATCATCTTATTCGCCATTCTCTTGCATGTTTATTTAAATAAAAATCACGTAATTATTGTTTACTATTGCAGTCTCATAAATAAACAATTCCAATTAAAAACCCCGTTCTATGCATTAAATTAATAACAAAATTATCTTATATATAAAAATTCAGTCTGCGTATGTTTGTGGCTTCAAAACTTGAAAACTACTCGATCGATTGATTTGAAATTATGACACAACGTTGCATTTACTCTCAAGAGTGCTTTTTTTACTGAAAATGCGGAAACACGGGAATAAAGGAACACATATTCTTGAAATTTTGTTAGGCCATAACGCAGGCCGCGGCGATTAGGCCATATCGCTGGCCATCGCAAAGCGGCATATCGCGGAAGATAAATAAGAAAATAAGTAGTGAAGTACTATGGAAATATTTCAAGACGAGGGGAGTAACTAGAGTGAAAAATATTTCTCCTGAGATAACATTGGTTAAATGGGAAAGAAAGTGTAGGGACAAGTTTAGAGAAAAAGAGGGGATAGATGGAGATGAGATAAAAGGGGAAATTACAGAAGGATATAGATATAAGCGTGGAGGAAATACAAAAAGAAGTAGATAATATCAAATTAGGAAGTAGAATGGGTCCTAATTGAGTGCCGGTATAGGTATGTATCTGGAAGATAAAGGAGCTACTACGGTGGAAAAGGATATAAATGATGTATGAACTGAAAAATTGAATATGCCATATGACTCGAAATAAAGGGAAGTGGTGCCAGTGTATAAAAGAGGAGAGCTGAATGATGTTGAAATCTATAAGGTGTAACAAAGTTTGTTACGAGACATAAATTAAATAGATTAAATAAATTAAGTAAAGTACTGCACTGGGACAAAGCCAGCTGTTAAATTTCCTACCGCTACGTACCGTTGCTAGAAGAACGTGTTGTCTGTTTTGGAATTAGTACATAATTCTGCGTATATTAAGTGGGGATATTTGGTCACCTATCTAATTGTATGATTCAGAGAGAGATAGCTGTCGCTTGTTTTGCCGTACCGTAGGTAGAATACGTCACAATGCTATGCCCGTTTAACTATGTATGACTTATGCATGCATGTGCGTGTGTACATGTGCGGAAAGATTAATTTGACCCCCCGCTTGCTAGTATAATATACTGGCTGGCGCCTGTACACTGTAAGATACCGCATCACTGCTCCTACTGACTACTGGTCCGTTGTTTATATTGTATGCGTGGGAAAGCCGTTTCAATGGAGTTGTATGTTATGTAGATACAGATGGTAGGGATAAGACCCAGAGTTGCATAGGATTGTGTGGATGGACTATGTCACAGAAATAAAATGTCGTGTAAATGGTCGTGCCGCAGGGTAAAACTTGTGCGGGGTTCTGTAAAACGAGATTTTTAAGCATATAAAATCAGTTCCTTTGCGAATTCGAAGACAGCTACCAAGCAGCAGGGCCAAAGCGATGGAGACAATGGGTCGAGCGACTGACGGCGAGATAATAGGATATCTGGTGAGCGTTTTTTAAATACCATATACTGTTTGATCGAGTTGGGTGTGTCTTGAATAGCTTTACTTCTCCTTTCTATCTTTCTGCTTCCTATTCACGTGTAGTAACGTCGACGTATTACGGGACGTTACATAGTGATTCCTTCCCGCACGATCCGCTTGAGTGTATAACATTGGCTTGTGCTGGACTTAAACACCTGGCCATAGTAACATCAACGTGCTACAGGGTGTTACTTGTCTTAAATTGGATGTTCCACTCGGGTGTGTAATTCTCGCTTATGCTGATTTTAGTCACTTGACAACAACAACATCAACTTATTAAGAGGTGTTGCGCGTCTAGCAATAATTACTTACATTCCCCCACTAGTGTGTATAGTTTTGGCTTACATTGGTGTGAGATACCCAACTGTAACGTCGACTTATTAAGAGGCGTCGCGTGGGTGTACGACTCCCAACCCCCAACCACTCTAAATACCCATAGTGCTTTGTATGCTGATGACACAGCTTACTGGGCATGCTCACTAAAAGCGGAAACTGCCATCTAACCGCCATCTATAGTTATCTATAGATAACTTTTCAAAATGGGCGCAAAAATGGCGCATCACACCTAATCAGAGCAAAAACTGAAGCCATCTTCATTCAACATCCCAACCATGTCAAAAAGAAACATCAAAATCGCACCCACATCAAACTCCGACTCTGGAATGAACCCGTTTCGTTGAAAGACGAAATCTGTTATTTAGGTGTCTGGTTTAATAGAACATTTAACTGGAATTCCGACCTAAACTACACCCTTTCCAGGGTACGCAAACGCGTG
>WYDF02315671.1:0-14722 GCA_009867245.2 Adranes taylori
AAATACGAAAGACGATATATATATTACGATACATACATAAAAAATAAGAACAAAATTTTACACATAGAAAAAAACAGAAAAAAGAAACATCCAAGCCCATCCAACATATTGTCCACCAAACAGTTTTGCAGGTTTCTCTTGATTGTAAAGTGAATACTATAGCACATATGGCCTGCAAGTTATCAGCCCAACACCGTACTAACAATTCCCTGAAAACATAGTCCAAGGCTTAAGAGGACAACAAATCCTAAAGCCTTCTCAACAAACTTTCCAACATTCAACTCTGAAGCAAACACTCAACGGATGGTGGAATTTAGTGTGTTCAGTCCCACACTGTTCAATCAAGTTTGAAGAGGGTTACCAACATCCCACGCTAGAAGAAGAAGTAAATATTTTATTCATTTTCTATTAATCATATTAATTTAAAGTAATATCTAGCTATTTAAGTATTTACAGATATATCTTTAATTAAATTAAAACATACGTAAAGAAATTGTATCAAGTATCTAGTTTATTACTTTGTATATTAATTACATTGATGTGACCGTTGATATTAAATTCCAATAACAATAATATTTAAAAAAACATCTTTCTAAATTTACGATCTCTTGATTTTGCAATTATTTCAAGATCAAAAGCATACGTATTCAATAAACTCTTTACAAATAGAAATTTATCATGCCCCAATTTGTTTATGAATTATATTCTAAACTTTAAACTATTTTTAATGTTTACGTGATATTTATTGTTGATTTTTTTTTATAATTGTTGACTTTTTAAATTAAATTTGAGTATTATAGTAAACGTACTTTTTGTATCATCTCACTTCGTCACAGTTTTCTCTTCCTCCACGAGATTGATAATCTTGTAAAAAAGAAGTCTCAGCCACATATTTTTATATATTAAATGTAGTAAAACACTTCAGCAATTTAAACTTGTTTTACTTAAATAATTTCAATAAGTTAATTTCAATTAATAACAAGTGCAATTAATTTATTCATTTAATTTAAAAAATTTAATTCAATCTACAAGTGGCTACAAATTTGGGTAGTCGTATCACTATTTTATTAAAGCAAATAGGCTTCCCACATTTGTTCAGGAACAGATCTTTTATCACACGGATTCAGACGTCCCAGTTTTAAGCTTATATTTAAATTGATAAAAAACATTTTGTTGCATAGTTGCTTTTTTTGTTGTACCTTCAGCTATTGTGGATAACCTTTTTTAATATCATTGCCTCGTAATCAGTAATTTTCATAATTTTAATAACAATTTTTATGCATGAATGTTCCACAAAATTGAGGTTCTTTGGTAAAGCCCTTTGGTGTTTCAGGTAAAGCCCTGAGGTTCTTTGGTATTTTGCACTTTATTATTTCTATAGGTTATGCAAGTGTCAATACAGGAAGTCTGACGTAGTCTGGGGAAGTCTCTCGGTGCTTGTACAACGGTTGATCACTAGGCATGCATCTTTTTGACAAACATTTAAGAATATTTATATGTTCAAATGCTTTTTTACCTAATAAAATCTTTTCTGTTTTGTTTTCTTAATTTATGATTAAGTAAACCCAGATCTAGTAAACTTATATATTAACTGTTTCGTAGCAATTTTTGCTTCATAGTGTATATATTCATACTATACAAACGAATAGCTACCGCGTATTTTCGTATATCGTTTTTCGATACAAAAATAAAAATATATGAAAGAAGGAAAAAACAAAAAAATAATAAAAAAATCGAAATGTGGCAGCAGTCAAACAGCATTTATTTACGATCGAAGCGGATTGATTTATATTGGTCGCGTTACACTGCATGTTTTTTCGTATAATTCCTTGATTCCGAACCCTTTCTTCTTCTTGGTACTATTCTTACTGTCGCATTACATTAGTGCACTATAGTTTGAATCATATTATTAGAGGTAAAATTCGTCGCGCTTTCAAACAATTACGCGAACCATTTAATTTCTGTTATATGTAATAGTTCTTATAATGCATCTATAAGGACATGGGAAAATTAGAAAGACAAATATTAGGTAATTTAATTTTTTTATATAAAACCATCTAAACTCGCGTCAACAAGTAGTTTAGTTGGTTTGTTAGAATTGTAATGGCACAATGCTGGTGCTGAAGTAAAATTTTCTTTAAGTTTTTCAAATGCCATACTTCCTACAAAAATTATATAATCCCAAAATACTTTGTAGTTTCTTTGCCATTGTTGGTATTGGAAATATTATAATTGTTCGTAGCTTATCTGGGTCTGGTGAAATTCCAGGTTCTTCCACAATGTGTCCTAAAATCTTTAACTTTTTTGTAAAACCGTACATTTACTTGATTTTAATGTTAAATTCGCTTCAACCAATCTCTGGAAAACACGTTCCAATTTATATAAATGTTCTTGAAAATCCTTAGGACATATAATACTATAGTGACGTTTATTTTGGACATATTGTCATGCTAAACAAATTGTCACGTTTATTTTTGGAGAAACTATTACTCCCTAACATGACGAATAAGAGAGGATGCTTCGTATGGGGTATGTAACGATTCACTCCTGCCCTTGATACCGTTTCTTACAATAACAAGCAAATGTCATTCACTTTAATGTCAACTTTAATTTACCTACTACTGAATAAACTTAGAGTTTATGAAGTTATGATCCCCCAGTCTTCAAACACTATTTAAATTAAAACACAAGACCTTACAATTGGTAGGGTCAGGAGTACTTTACTTGTTTTAATTCTACTAGTTCGAGATAAATTTAACTAAATTCTATGCAACCCCCACAACGACAAATTGTCCTTTATAAGTCAAGGCAGATTAAATGAAAGAAGAGTAAAATTAACAAAATGTATTGTGCACGTTCTTAGAAATGCGTACATGCAAATTAAATAAATATTTCGTGCATTCAAAATAAATAATTAACGTGTCATCAAATAATAAAATAAATTAGTATTTATGATCAATTAATGTGTGCAAATCAAATATTAAAAATGCGTTATGTTTCATTAAACTGGTTCCCAAATAAATAAGATAATTATTCTATATATAACTTATTTTTTAGAACCAGCACAGTGACCTATTAATTCATTTTAATTTACCACAATAATCAATTTAATTTAGTTTACTCAGCGAATTTATACTCATAAGAATTAATTTAATTATTACGGAATACTGTTCACGACTAGATCTCATATTTAACTTATTTAATACTTTGATTTATTTATGATTTAATTTTGAAATAAATTATATTTCAATTAATTTAATTCATGGATTTATGATCAAACCCCAAAGTAACAAGGGTTCGTATTTATTTCTTGGCTAGTTAATTTTCCTACCAACATTAAGTCTGATAAATTGCACTAATCTAATGTATTGTCACCTAAGTACCTATTTCACTACTTTACTAATTATTTTCGGCTTTGATTTTTGTAAATTATGATCAAACCCCAAAGTAACAAGGGTTCGTATTTATTTCTTGGCTAGTTTATTTTCCTACCAATATTAAGTCTGATAAATTGCATTCATCTAATGTATTCTCACCTAAGTACCTATTTCACTACTTTACTAATTATTTTCGGCTTTGATTTTTGTAAATTAAATCAGATATCCTTTCTGCACAGATACCAAGCCAATATTGCATAGTACGCTTTCACCGATTTAATACCAATCAGATCTATTTATTCACACATATACTGATAACAGCATCATAACGTTAATTTATTATTCATTCTAAATGGGTCTATGTTTCTGTGTAAAATTTGTTTAAGATATAGTTAAATACCACAAGGTTCAATCAATGATGAATGATTATTTCTACGTTTTAATTGTAAAACTTATTTATCGCAAAACGTATTTATGGTAAAATTTATGGGTAAACTTATTTATGGAATGGGGGTATGCGACTACCTTTCTCCAACTTAATTCGTCAAGTAAAGGCAATATCAGTAAGCAAAGGTAAGGGTCTATTTGTAGTCCTCGTAACACTATTAAGCCCTGGCTAGTCACAGCACAGGCGCGTTGGTCCATTCTTTTTCTTTACTAATACAACCGGATTTGCCCAAGGACTGACACTAACCTGGATGGCATTATTATTCAACATATCTTGTACTCGTTCTTGTGTAATATCTCTTTCTTTTCGACTAACACGATAAGGACGCGCTCGAATTTGAATTGTCTAGAATGATTTCGTGCTTAATTAAATCCGTATTTCCCATAGTTTGTAAAGTTGTTGCAAAAATAAGTTGATATTGTAATGCGATTAATTTATCCCTTTCACATAAAGCTGGATCTTCAGGAATATCATAATCTTCAATCAAGAATTTGTATCATTCTCTTTGATTAATAGAAGCTGAATACTACTCTGTATGGTCGAAAACAATATCACCCCTAGAAATATAGTGGCGTATTTTATATGTGATTTAGAAGGAACGGGTAAATCCGGTAACCTCCTCGATTCACCAATTATATTCTTTAACAACATGTACTTTTAAAATTTTTAACTTATTTGAAAACAGCAAAGCAATGAACTAACCAAAATCTAGCTGTAAAGCAGATTTTGTTTTTTTTTAAAATATGATTTTTAGACCATTGTGCAAAAACGATATCATGATTATCGAACGCCAGACGTCTCTGAATATTTATAATGCACGGTATTGTACGCAGAAGCAAACATTTCATAAGAATAAGACACAGTAATGCGACAACTGACAATAAAGTTCTGTACACATTTAGGAATCACAAGGTGCAACAGTCGCACATAAAATTGATAATATATTCTTAAACGCGACATATGTATATCTGATTGATTTTTAAAGTGCTCAACTTTAATACATGTAGCGCTGAGTTGGAAGGAGTGAGCCTAATGAATGATAGTTGGAAAATTTGACCTTGCTGCAAGTAATGAATGACGGTAATTGTTTAATGCAATTTTGTATCGTTAAGTCAGTATAATGAAGACATTTTTTAAGTTAGCGACCAGATCGGTTATATTATAATTAACTTTATTTTGCCGCGCAGCGACACTATAAGGGATAAATTAAATAAGCACAGATAGTTAGAAACCGTAATTATTATTAAATTATAAATATTGCTGGCAACCTTAAATTCATTAAGCTCTCGAATTATATAAGAAAAATATATTAGTCGAAACGGAAACTGCATGCATTCCATTGGGAAGGTTGAGTCAATGTCAAGAACAGATACTAAGGCTTGCTAATGGAATGATAGTTAAAAAACATTACTGGAGGACGATTTGAGAAGCAATTTTTAACTCTAGCTCTCAATTAAAAGTTTAAATTATTGTAGTTAGAAATTATTCTTCTTAAAATAATAACTATTAGATTCAGTGAAATGCTGTCGATATGAAAATGAAAGGTCTTTTAATTTATATATTTAATTATACCTACGAGGCTGATCGTAACGAACATTCGATTAAATTTAAATGAATATTTATTTATGTTGTTATTTAACTGTAAGTTCTTATAGATGTATTTACTATTCTTTCATTATGGAACGGTTGTTATGTTTGAATAAAATGTTGCTTTACTTCCCACTCTTCAATTAAATAAGTAAAACTATGTTTTGTCAAGTAAATTAAATGTTTAATTAACTACTTTAATAGAATATTTAATTCATTTTCCTTGAGTACCACCTTAAATTTAAATATTAAATGTTTTTCTACTTTTGAGCTCAACCCCCAGTCACTACCCTATTAAACCGGATGTCACATTTTGTTGGACAAGCCTGGTATTAAATGAACCGAAACAGGCATCCGACTGCCAATGCGATCACGATTTATTGGTAACGAATAATAACATAGACTATTAAATTATCTTAAAAAATGTAAGCTCCTGAAATAAGAAACAAAGAGGTTATCTGTGAGATAACCTCTAGATAATTTACGACTAATTTGGTTTCGGTAATTGATCATTGAATTTGTACAGACATAGAAATAGAACGTAGACATAGAACCTGAAAGCTATTCAGGTTCTATGTCTTTCAAAAACTTTAAAACAGTTAGCCAAGACAACAAAATGGGCGAAGTATTAAAAACGAGTGGTTAATGTGTGGATATATTCTATGACCTATGGTCTTCGCTTTGAGCATCTGGCATATGGATAAGAAAGTAGTGGCAAATAGAATCTAACTGGAATCTAGCAAATTGCTAAAACCACCAATCCTTATTTCTTTGTTAAATAGAAGATCTACTCTGCAAACTGCCCCACTAAAAATAATTGAATAAATCGCACCAGCAAAATACCTGTACTGACTAAAGAAACTTACTGGTCTTTTGGATAATGTTTTAAAAAGCTACAATATCTTTCTCCTTGCACATGCCAGCCACTATCACGTGTATCTGTTAAATGGCATTACTGTAGCTGGTAAGCAAGTAGATTGCACATCATTGGATATTTTGGCATGGAATGTGCAATATGGGTGGTGAGGAGTTGTAAAGCGCATAACAAACGGAATGCGTGGACGGATAGGAACGGCATGCCAGTTGGCAGTAGCTGACAATATGTCTACTTGGTAATGCTGTCGATTAGTAATTTTCTATTCACCTAATCCAATCTTTCACCCAAATATGTCTTCTTCTATTTTTTTTCCATTTAAAAGAAGAAGACAGATTCGCCCACCGAGTTTTTTAAGTTGAAAATTTACGGTGGTACTGGCTCTCTGTCAAATACCAAATAGTAACAATAGTAACTCGAATTCAGTTTTACTTGCAAATGTATTCTCAGTGTGGTGTTTTTTTTTTTGGAATGCAAGCTATCTCCCCAATTTTATGACATGTGTACCTCTGGCGAATGAGTTCAAAAATAAAGTAATCGTTTATGCCATAACGATTTTCAGGGCTTTAAGTCTAAGGTCCACAGCAAGAAGATCTTCTGCAAAAACTTGCTGCGGAAATTTTATTTTCGTGAAAAATTTATTATATCTTTAGTTTTTGAAAATTAAGTGTGTTAATTATTTCGAAAACTGCACATTGATGTTTAGGCATTTCATTGATTTAAAAAAAACCGGGTCGGGGTAGATGTATTTCTGGTATTGGTGGAACCGTCAACAGTTCCCTCTATTTACATTTAGCGTCATGGCATTAGTTTGTGAGACTAGCGCTGTACTACACCTCAGCTTAACCCTGACCCGGCTTTTTAAATCAATTTGAAATTCTTATGCAGTTTTCGAAATAATGAACACACTTAATTTTCAAGAAAAGTTATATACGCCTTAAAATAATACTATCCATTTAATCTTGTAAATTCTTATTTTTGTTTAAATATGAATTCTTTGCGGAAAAGATGAAATTAGACATAATATGTGAAAATTGGAAGTATCCTTGAAATGCGAACGCGTTTACTTTCATATACTACGTACCTAACCTACGTATGTTATTATAGGTCCAGGAAAAAAAATATTTGCTATTTATTTTTCAATTAGTACAATCGAAGTATTCACAAATCTTTACACGTTCAATCATTAATAGATGAAAGATTTGCTATAATACCCACTTACTTATAACACAAGTCACAAGGATACATAAATACAAAAACAACAACACAACGAAATCAATTATATGAAAAGTCTTCAATAAATCTCTACACGTCTATTCCTAGAAACGGTAGTAACTCTCTTCGTTGAAGAGATAAATAACTATCTAACTTAAACATTTATATAACTCTTTGCGATTGATTATGACGTCATCTTACGATCAATTTCATAGGTAGGTCACATCACGATCAGGTAGGCCGCAATAAGAAAATCAAACAACTAGAAGCAACAAAAAAGTTTACGTGTACCTTTAGTATATAAGCATATGGGTAAGTAAGTACTATAAGAAACATTTATTAAAAACTATATTTAACCGATAATCAATTTGAACCTTATTCTCCGAATCATTTTAGAGTTTGTAGTTGCTCAGACTCTATACTTTATTAGAGAGTAGACTAACCCTTTCTACTGTCGGTTATATATGTGTCTTTTGGATAATAAATGATTTTCAATATTTTTAAATTACAATTATAATATTACCCTTGAGATCTCACAAATCACATTAATATTAGTTTCTTAATATTGTCACGACTACTTGTGGCGGAGAGGGCTACTCGCCGACGTGACAATGGTAAGAGCAGGAATGATTTTTGCATGGAGCATGTAGCGTCCCCTGCTCTCACCATATAGGTACTAAGATCCTTTATTGCTTTATAAGAATGCACTTTGTTTTAATACTTTCCTTGGTTTTTCTACTCCTTACAAAGTTATTATTTTATTTATTGGCGCAGAATGTCCTAATTGTAATCCCCTAATTATCCCAACAGAATTGAACTAAAACACTAGACTGAAACATTGCTAAGGTGGGGCTATTGTTCAGATTTAATCAGGCCTCCTGGAGATAAATAATTAATAGTAAGGCTAAGCCGTAACGATAGCCGATAGTCTCTATAATTCGTTACGTTTCAGAAATATATACATGAAATTAACTATAATATTCGTTAGCAATAAATATCGCCATGCAAAACAATGAAATAAAAATGTGAATCATATTCAAATATTACACCACAACAATTCCATAGAAATAATGGCATTCATACATCAACCAAGTGAACCCTAACAGATTTATAGAATTAGTGTACTTACATTATCGCAGCTGTCCATCACTTATTTAAATTATAATTTACTTTTATATTCAATGCACAGTGATCTTATTTATTCCCTTAGATTTATTTCGGATTATCTTAATCAATAAACAAACTTGTTACTAAATAAATTTAATCTACTCTATTCGTAAAAATAATGCTTCAACAAAATGATCTATTTTATTCCCTAAAATGGCGACTACTAACTACTGTGTTTATTTGACACTTTCATACATAAAATATTTATTTAATTTATTCTCACAAAAGATTGAAAATTTAATACTAATATGTTTCTAACTAAAACCGACACTGTGATTTATACATGCCTTTATTTTTATTTAATTACTATTTAGTTATATTTTCACTGACTTTTCGGCCATATCCTTCGGGGGCACTTGCCTAATCTTAGTGTTTTACTGATTTTCAAGTACAGTGTAAGGCGTTTTTATTTGTTTTTGGTCTCCCCTCTAATCCGACCTATCTAGATACCGACATGCATATTTTAGATCATGATTAATTCGTACCTAATTAACACGTACTCCTTTAACGCATGTGTGTTCTCCCCCTCTATTAGGTGACCTCAATCGATACACTGGTTTCATACATAAATAACTCTCTATGTAAAGCATTTTATTTCAGATTTAAATAATTATCGTAGGGGATAATCAATAACTAATATTTATTTCTGTATTTTCATCATAAAACAGATCTATGGTAGTTTACCAAATGTGTGGTAGTCCATTTCTTTAACTCCTATTTACACCGTTAAACATTTTATCTCATCTAATTATCTTGAACTATTTACATTATTTGTCAGTGTCTAATGCTAAATCGTTATGACATCAAACTGAGCAGGAACGTGGACAAATTGCCACGTTGCAATGTACGCAATGCCCATTTTGTTGTTCTGTAGTCAGGTTATACAAATAACCATGTTTATTTTTCTATGAGTCATTATGGCGGACAATAACAAAAATAAGTACGTTCGGATTATATTTCTTGATATGTATTTAAATATTTTTGTTAATTAGTTCATTAAAATGGCCACATAACATTATAACATATTTGTTTAGATAATTAATAATATTTTTATACTATCAGTACTATAAATAGCATTGCTATTGATGTATACACAGGTGTAACCTTATAGTCATAAAGGTGATTATTACGGGTATGGGCCAATTCCGCGTATTGGTCAGAAGAATGTAAATGTTAAGCTAATCTCACCGGTCAATTGCACGCAAGACAATTTTTAATCCGGGACGATTGCGCGTAAACTATATACTACAACCATCTACAGGTTATCTTAAAATAATACTATCAAACATTTTTAATATATTCAAATCTATTAATATTTTTATGTCTATTGATTAAATTGTTATTATTGGCGCTTTTTGTAACTAATATTTTTAAAACTATAATTTTCTATAAAAACTATCAATTTTTATAACTATAATATTTTTATAAACATCTACTGTATGTAGCAAATACTTATTTCAACCTCCATATTAGATTTTTTAAATGATATGACGTCAAATGACATCATTGTTTTCATACAAAATTTTGATACGGTCCTGGTAAATTTTTTTAGACAATTAATTTTTATGGCACCCTTGGTCGAAAACAAATATTTGACAACAATAATAAGTTCCATCTCATACCGAATGAAAAGCAACATACGCAACCAACGATGCAGAAATATGCAAACATCATCGATATAGCCTTTTTCCCGTTACATACGAAAACGTCGTAAATACAAATTGTTGGGAGTTTTTTTTAGATTTTTGATAAATATTTTTTCAAATTTTAAATGTTATAAAATATTTTCTAATGGATTTGGGCAAAATTACTCGATTTTTATATTTTATTAAAAAAAAATTAATTTCAAAATATTTTATAATAGTCTCGGGCAAAATCCTTAAATATTGTACCTTTAGAAATAAAAAAATGTATAAAATATTACATTTTAAAATATTGAAAATTAAAAAAAAATTAATTGAAAAAGTCGTAAAATACAAATTGTGGGGATAGATTTTTTTTGATTTTTGATAAACATTTTTTTTATTTTAAAATATTTTATAATGGATTTGGGCAAAATTACTCGATTTTTACAAATTATAAAATTGAAATTTTTAAAATTTAAATTTTCTAAATATTTTATAATGCTTTTGGGCGAAATAGTTTTTAGCTAGAATAATATGACTCACTCGTAAGGATGCAATCGGAGTTACTTTTGATTTTGCTGTCTCTTGTAAAAATTGACTGCTGAGTTGCAAGACCTTTTTTTAATTTTATAATTTTTGATTTTCGTAACTCACTGTTTTGTGGATAGTCAATTTCATACTTTTTATGTAGTGTCTTAAAGTGTCTCAACATTTCCATTTTTTGGTAAAGCGATACTAGTATTACAAATTAAACAACACTTGCCTTTAACCATAAAGAAATAATCGTTTTCATATTCCTTGTGGTAATGGTATGTTTTAATCTTTTGTGTATTCATTATTTCATAATTTTATGAAATATTTTTTAAAATAATGCAATTCTAATTTATAATAAAATATTTAGAAACTTGTTTAAATTAACTTACCACTAAACTTAAATATTTCAAATTCACAGACGGTAACAATCTATTAAATTTTACATGTGAAATTTTATTAGAATTTTATGTAATGTTTACATTTATATTGTTCAACATCAAACATTTGTTAAGTTAGTTGCCATATTTAGTTTTTCAGATTAGATTTTTCAGATTAAATAATATTCATAAAATTTAATAATATAAATTTCTTATCTTTTTTGCCCACGTTCAAAAAAATCCTGGCCCCGCCACTGACAGCGTACAGTTTCTTTAATTGCCAGTTGCGATCTACGTTTTTCATGTATTTTAAAACTTTTTATTATGTTGCTGTTGTTTTAATTTTAATTTTATTTTACGAGAACTTCATTTATTTAAAGTTTAGTGTTTTTGTGTCCTGGACCACCTCGTTTCTGTGGTATTAATTTTAATTTTCACCAACGAGGTGAATGGACCACCTCGTTTCTGTGGTATTAATTTTAATTTTCCACTCCTCGCAATAATTGTCAAATGGTTAGTGCTAGTCTCTCTGCTGTCCGATGTAAAATGCCCGATCTAAAAATGTTATAAATAATGTGCTTATTGGAGAGCCTTGTGGGAATCCTTCATTTACCACCATTTACTATGTACATTATCACTAAATATATCAATAGTAAAACGTCTGACTTTTAGTATATGAAGGATCTGGCGGTAGACGTGTTTACATTTTTTGTGATACAAAAAAATGCTAGAGGCAACTCCTAGAAGCGCAAATGCTAGATGCAACTCCTTTTCTATAGTGAAAACTGTTTTTGGTTAGTATATTTAAGTTATAAAAGTTTTTAAAGACATATTTAAGTTGAGCCCTCGGATGACCCTCGTGACATTTATATTTAGAATGCGCTTAGTATTGAATAATAATAATCTTTATTAATGAAAGTTTAATATCTTCATTAATGATTTATTATTAAATATTATAATTGGTCAAAAACAATTAAATCCTTTAAAAATAAATCTATACATTTTAATTAGTTACTTCTTCTAAGATATGATGTAAGAGTTTTAAATATAACCTCTATTAAGTACGTACTTGATTAATTATAGTTATCAACATTAATGCGCATGTGTTACGTAAATTAAATAAATATTAAAAAAATGTTTACAGAATTTTAAATAATATCTAATCAGTAGATGATGATGATATATATTTTTTAACTACAACTTTTTGTATGGTGTATAATTATATTTCCAATTTATTTATATTGCAAACTAATTAATAAATAAATTTTTCATATTTTGTTTTAAATATAATTTTTAACATATTTTTCTATCATTTTTGACTTTAAAGTTTTCGCGATTGAAATAGTAATCGAAAATATTTAAATCGTCGAAATATTTTCTATTTGGTTCAACCATCTGATAAAGGAATTTGAAATCACTTACATCCTTACAAAGATTTTTGAGTAGTATGAAAATTTGTTGCAATGTTGGTTGATCTCCAAGCCTTGAAGATGAAGAAGTACCCTCGCCAGTGAAATATCACTGGTATATAAAGAACGTCACCGGGTTATTTTATTACTGCGTCCAAGTGGAGATGAAATGCGTTGTTATATCTGCGTAACAAATATTCTATGGCTTAAAGGAGTTAATCTATATATTATACATCAAAGTAGTTGTGAAAGGATTTGGACAACTATCACTAAAGGATGTCCATAGCAAATGAGTCCATAATCTACCGATTGTTGAAACTCTTTTGACAGTTTATCTCAAAAAGATTTATGAGCTGGGAATGCATGTATTGGAAAAAGGAAAATGAGTAACAACCAAACGGCATTCAGAAGCAGAACAACTATTGACGTTTCTGTGGAAATACTGGAATAAAAAGGCTACCTTTTGGCATTAATGCAATTTCAAGAGTTTCGACACCTATGGATATCGATTACGTAATCTGCTCAAAAACTAGGTGTGTTAAAATCAACAGTGTAAAAAGAGATGTCACTATTGTCACTATTATAGTAAAAAGAGATGTCAGTAGGATCCAAGATGCATAAAGAGAACATGCAGTAATGTATTCAAAGAAGTATACAAGTTGAACATTCCTTTAGGCGGCAATCTTTTGTTTAATACTGATAATGGGATTTATACCATCACACATAACTAAAAATGCATAGGATAATATTACTATGCACACCAAACTTCCAAATGAAGTGAAAGTTCCTCAAAAACTAAGAACCGGATTATAAAATGCCCCCCTCCGCACGAGTTAATCTATGAAATGTAGTTTATGCGTAGCCCGACATTAGATGCCCCCCCCCGGTGAAAAAATTCCCCCGGAGGTAATGTATCAAATGTAGCTTATGTGTGGCCCGACAGTGTTTTTCATTTTAAAAATGAATGTGGAAATGGGACCTAAAAAAAGGTCATCAAAACCTAAAATGAAATGAGAATGAAATGAGATGTTACATTTGCACCGCGAAATCGGGACGAATGGTCACCCTATAACCTACACATCACCCTCGCATTATGTAGTCTCTCCGACAGCCACACAGATTCTGATGTGTCTAGTGATGATGAAATTATCGCAAATGAAATAATTAATGGTGATGAAACTGTTCAGGAAAGTAATGAGGCAATTGAATATACAAACTTAGTAACTCCTTCAGATGATGTACTATTTTGGTGCAGCAGTAGTTTACAATTTACTCCAATTTCCTATTCCCGAATATGTAGCAGCCCTTCTTACCTACTTAAGCAAATTGCATTGACGTATTGGAAGTTAGCAATAAATTCATCCATAACTGTTTTTCGCTTATTAATTATTACTTTTTTATGGAATAATGGGTCAAATTAGTTTTTTCTTTAAAGTACTAGCTTCCTACAATAAAATTATAATTTAGATTTTTTCAAAATGCCTGCCAGCAAAAAATAGATATGAATATCAACGCTAAGTATTTACTAGACTAAAACTTACAGGACAAATTAATTAGTTGGCATAATATTTTCTGTAGATAAAACAATACATTAGCAACCATTTCGTGAAAAAAAAAATTATGAGGAATTTTCCCAAAAATTTTATACAGCCCTCTAAACAATCCGCGCGAAAAAAGGAGGTGTTTCGCTTATGAACTCTTAGTTTTTAATGGAATATTGACCCAAATTAGTTATTTAAATAGTACGTGTCTCATAATTTATGACCGCATAATAAAATTATAATTTTGATTTTTTTCAAAATGGCTGTCAGCAAAAAATAAATATGCATATCAACGCTAAGTAATTACTAGAGTAAAACTTACAGGACAAATTAATTAGTTGCCATAAGTTTTTCTATAGATAGAACGATATATTAGCAACCATTTTTCGAAAAAAAATTTATGAGCAATTTTTCTAAAAATTTTCTACAGCAATGCGCACGTAAAACGGTTTTCGCTTATAAATTCTTAGTTTTTAATGGAATATTGACCCAAATTAGTTATTTAAATTGTACGTGTCTCATAAATTATGACCGCATAATAAAATTATAATTTCGATTTTTTCAAAAT
>WYDF02315682.1:0-14722 GCA_009867245.2 Adranes taylori
AATATACCATACCAAGTATTTGTTTTATTACTCTCCCCAACTTGTTAATCCATTATAATTATATGTGTTTATAAAGATAAATTATTTACATAATTTCTATGTGTTTTATTTGATTTAGTTTATTTATATTCATGAGCCGTACTTACTTTATTACAGTTAAATTTTTGGCTGTAATCAATTAAGTTCTCTAATAATTCTTGTTTAATTTTGGGCATGGCTAGGTATGGATATTTTACAACTCCTTTAATAATGATTCCTAAATTCTGTCTATTCTCTAACTTAACATTTGATTTCTGATTCCGGTCGGATTGAATGGTTTTTAACTGGAAGTATTTATCCATTTAGAGTTCACACAGTCTTTTGTCACGAAAAATAACGTGACACAATCATGAAAGGATATTCTCCGCGCTACATGTGTAACACAGATGAGACGCAAGTTTTTTTTTGTGCTTTACGGACAAGACTTATGCCCTGAAAGGAAAAACGTGCACGTGGGATAAGGCTTCCAAAGACATACTTACAAGTCTGTTTGCACCTATATGATTGGAGACAAAGAACTGCCATTGGTAATTGAACAAAATAAGTACCCTCATTGTTTTAAGAAGTATGGAGAAGCATTAAGAGTGGTAACAATCACTTTTGTTTACGCAAGGTTTGTCCGTCAGAGGCCCACACAATCGACGATAATATATAAGCAAAGAATTCATCAGAATCAGAGCGCTCATTACGTTTAGATATTTTTTTTTTAGTTTCAAGCAGATTAACGAGATTTTTCTTTCAAATACGCGATTTTCTAGAATTATGTCTGGGATAGAAATGTGAGTACATTTTAATTTGTTTACATTCCATCAAATATTTAATCGAAATGACTGCGTCGGGCGTAACTGAGTGACAAATGACTAAGAAACCTCTGTTTTATCCTGTTTATCCAATAATCCAATATAAAAAATTACTGTATATTTGGCTGCTTTGGAAGAAGTGCACAAAAAGCATTAGTTGGGAGAGTGACATTAGGTAGGGAAAATATACGTCCTTAAACTGCCCGAACGGTTTCGTAATAAATGCTCAGAATGTGATTCCTGCATACAACTAAAAAACTATTCACATGTACCGAATGCGATTCTAGGTTTTTAAAAGGTACATTGAACAAACACTAATGTATTCATACTTTAATCTAAGCGTGTAATAAATTCAGTCAGGGATCCTGACAAATAAAAGGCAAATAAACAAAAGCATAAATAGAAAATAAAACCAAAGTAATAAGAAAAGTGATTTTATGAATCAAATAAGATAATGGAATATATGAAAATAAACAAGAAAAGAATGAGGAAACCAACAAAAAACAGAAAGGTAAGCAGAAGAGAATAAATAAATGAAATATACTACCTTATATTCGGAACAATGTCCGGGCGTACTTTTAGTTGTTACTTGAGGCTCAACTTCTGTAGGATTCCCATTAAATTTCTGCAGACAGATGCAAGCTGCTCCATAACTCTCGCATGTAGTTCCTAGTTGATTCACTTTGAAACCATCTTCAACTTCATTTTTACTATTTCCAACTATAGCGCATTCAGCTCCAGCTTTTTCACGTTTTTTGGTCTTAATCATTTTGCCAGCAGTCCGACCACCCAATAGTAGAAAGCGATTTTTTTCCTGTTGATCGACGAGTTCTTTCTCTCTGTTGATTGCGCGTGTGGATGATATTTCATTACCCATACTATCACAGTGTTTGATGCAACTTTTCTACTTAACATATTAGTTTAAATTTAATAGTTTAGGAAACAGAATATTTGTTGACAAATTGAGTAATTTTTTAGTGTAGAACACGGACTACCAATTTTGCAAAAAATGTTTCGATACGAGCCTCAATTCTAGAGTGTGGTCAATTTTATCGGCCAACTGAGTAGACAATTGTCAATAAATTGTGGACTACCGCGTCAGTCTTGGGTCAAAGACCATCTGTAAGGGCTCGTTCCCAGCCAGGGGGGTGGGACACAACATTGTTGTCAACCAGGGTGTGGCAGAGAACCTGACTACTTCAGTTTCTCATCGTTCGCCGCAGTTAGACTTCCAGATGAAAGAGGCTTGTAAGTCGTGCTATTCGTTGCATTAATTTGATTCAAATCCTGTAATTATATCAATTTGAGTAATTTACCTTTGGTTACCTCATCAAATGCCTCATTATAATTGAAAACATAATATTTGGTGACAAGGATGGGATTATCCTATCCTCCTATCATCGTCGCCAAATACAATGGTGCTATTATCTCATCCTCGTTGCCAAAGACAAGAATGTGATTATCCCATCCTCGTCGCCAAATAATAAAACACTTTATGAGGTAACCACAGCTTTATTAAGCAAATTGATATAATTACCGAACTTAAATCTAGTTAATATATCGACGCAATTATGACTGACGGTCGTCATGACATAACATTAAATTAGGGTTGCCACATACATATCAGTGCCATGCTTTTATGTATTTCATTGTGCGATTAGACTCCTTGTGTGATTACGCTCATAATCACACAAGGTGTGTGATTATGAGTAGCTCTTTGTTACTATCACATGAGACCTTCTGTAAGGGCTCGGTCTGCCCGGGCGATCGAAAACAGCACATCTGTTGGTCACACTCAACCAGAGTGTGACCGAGGACCTGATGTTCTCAGCTTGTCATTGTTCGCAGCAGTTAGACTTCTCAAAACTGGTAACGTGGCGTATTTTGAGAAAGGATTTGACTCTCCAAGTTTACAAAATTTAGATGAGACTGGAATTGAAGCTTCCAGACCAAAGAAGCTTAAGAGTCGTGCGTTGGTTAAATGGATATTGTCTCAACTGAGGAGAGGTACAAATTTTCATTCTGAGTGATGAGGCATAATCTGAAGCTGCCGCATTTATCGACAGGGGAGTCTTATATGACAGACCGCTGCATCCAGAACCTGTTGCTGTTTGGTGTACATTGTGGGCTGGAGATATTGTCGATCCGTTCTTTTACAAGAATGAGTATAGTGAATGCTGAAAGATATCGGTCCTTAATCAGTTTTTATGGACTTGTTTGCAGCACATATGCTTGACAGACATTAGGCTGTAAGTAGATGATGCAACGAGTTACACGGGGTGTGCGACATTGAATTTAGGGTCTTGAAACGGCGATTGTATTGGCCATTGCGTTAGTGTGATTTGTTGCCGCTAGATTTTTTTGGTGGTGACACGTGAAGGGAATCATTTACGTTACCAATCCATAGCATATGCAATAGCTCGAAATCTTATGAGAATGTGATGAAATGTGTTAGAATGTCATGATAAATTTTATCAAACAGATTGAGGTTTGCCTCGGTGATCATTTGGCGACATTATGAATCATACAAGTAATATGGAGCTACGTTTGTGTGTATATGTTAATAGTAATACGGCGCCTTGGTTGCGAGAACGTCGCGACAAACGTCTAGGGACGCATTGCGAGTCTATATACGGTATAGCATAACAATAGTTCAACGGCATTTATAATTATAATTTAATGATAGTATTACCTATATTTTATATTGTTAGTCGAAAATCATCTTCAAATAAATTGTTTTTAAACAAAATTTCTTAAGTCGAAAATTTAAGTCACATCAACACATTCGCACCTGGAAATGTGAATTCTTGCTTTTTAAATATAAAAGTTGTCGGCGGGAAACGAGAATTCTCGTTTTTCGGCACGTGTGCGCTTTCCTTATAAATTGTTAAATATCGGTAATTCTTAAATAACTTCTCCTACCTTCCCCTAGTACTGTGTGTGTATGGCCGCGAGTATTAGGTCACGCGTGTGTTAGGTTACGAATTTTGGTATGCTCCGGACCCTGTGAGGGGTTTTAGTTCGGCGTTTGCTTGGGCTCTGCTCTGGGGCTCTGTTCTACCCCTGTGATGCCTATGATGGGGGCTGTATTTTCAGTGCTTCCTCTCCCTCGTTGCGCCCCTTACCCTCTCTCTTTCTGCCGCAGCTTACTCTCTCTCTATCAGCCCGCGCAAGGTTCACTGACACCCGAAAACTGGATGCCAAGCTTCCAAATTGACTAACTGCGCATCTATATTAGTAGGAGATAGTAGGGGAAGGTAGGAGATAGTAGGAGTAGTAAGGGATAGTAGGAGAAGAAGAATAGGAAAAGGAAGTAATAGTTGTAGACCGTTTATTCTGGATCGCCTCCCAGCCTCCAAGACCTTACTCAACTTCTTCTAAACGTAAACTGTGACGTCACGCTGTCATTTATGGGTTCTATCATAAATAGTTTATGTGTTTGACAGCCTTAGGGCTATTTACACACCCGACAAGGAGTCAAACACACTATAAATATATGCAAGTTTTGTGAAGTACCGTTACATAAAGGAAATTGTTTCATAAAAAACAATACTAATACTATTTATTAATATCAGTTATTTAATACTATTAAATAACTGAAGTATTTTGCAGCGTAGATGAATTTAAACAAACATAGTAGGTACCTTATTATTGCTATTTTTCTTTAACATACTCATTCCGGAACATCGTCCGTATCGCGGTCGAGTTGTATATTTGAATCTTCTTAAGGCTGAACTACATTTTGGTGTTTCAACCTCGACGATATGTTTCCTATCTGGACAACTTTTAAATGTTGATACTATCTAAGAAAATATAAGAGACAAAAATAAACGAAAATAATAATAAATAAATTTATTGCATCCTTGTCTTTTTTCTTCCACGCACCAATAACTTATCATCGGAAAAGTTATTATTTGATCTGGTATATTGGATTCTTCTGCGGCTATTTGATGCGGAGGATGTAACAGAAAATAAATTTTCGTTTCAAACTGCATTTCTTCTTTTAATAACAATTCATCATTGGCATGCTGTACAAGGCTGAATGATTGGAGACGAAGTAAGTGCGTATGCTAAATTATACTTGTAATTTCGATCACTTGGTACGTTTTAAGCCGGTCCCAGACGATGTGTGCTGCGACATTTTTATTGACCTAGTAAGGCATACAGGGATACTGGGAGTACCACTTACCTGAATTTGGTGTACGCGATAGGGCAGAACTTTCGGTTGCACATTTTTAGTTTGGTCTTGTGTGCCAAGGTTTTTCGAGCAGACTTAATGGGTTAGGTTTTTCAAAATTGCAGACACAAATTGGCTACCATTAGTCTATGGCTACCATTAGTCTATTTGGTTTGGTTGGACTTAACGGAATTCCGTTGTTCTGATTTGGGGCAGCAACTGAGTTTCTTGCTAGTCCGTTTGCTTGTAATAGCAAGTTCTGTATTAGTCTATAATCATTTAAATTTGCGTATACCTATGGTTACTTCATCAAAGGCCTCATTATAATTAGCCATAATATTTGGCGACGAGGATGGGATTATCCCGTCCTCGTCGCCAATTAGACATGATGAGGTAACCATAGGTTTATGAAGCCAATTGTTATAATTACCGAACGTAAATCTAGTTACACTATTATGACTGATTGTTGTCAGGGCATGACATTAGATTAGGGTTGCCACATACGTATCAGTTCCATGCTTTTAGTACTTTATTGTGTGATTATGAGACTTGTGTAATTACTTGGGTGATTATAATTAGTTCAATGCGATTATTTGGGTGACTTATCGTGTGCGATTTTTACGATTATCGAGACGATTTAGAGCGCGTTTAGAATGCGATTTAGAAGGCGTTTAAAATGCATTAGAAGGCGTCTTTCGTAGCGTTAGTTAAGTTAATCTAAGGGTGTGGAGGAGGTAAAAATACTTTTTCTAGATCAATCAATGGTATATTTTCAACATTTTTCACATCTAATTGAACATTTTTCTTCTTGGCCATTTCTCACTTACAAAGAAAACAACAAAACGTGCTACAAAACTATAACACCAGCAGCAGTACAGTAACTTTTAACTCACTACAAACATATCATTTAAAATGTTTGCTGTTAATTTTATTGAGTAAAAATTTTTGATATGTCGGTGGCGACTCTAATCTAATGTCATGTTATGTCAACAGTCAGTCATAATTGTATCGTTGTTTTAAGTTCTGTAATTATATCAATTTGCATAATATACATTTGGTTTCCTCATCAAGTGACTTATTGTAATTGAAGACATAATTGGCGACGAGTATGGGATTATCCCATCCTCCTCGCCAAATAATAAATTACTTGATGAGGTATGTATTTCATTGTATGATTATTATGCTTGCGTGATTATAAGTAGTTTTTTATTACTATCACATGAGAAAGAGTAAACTTATGAGCAGCCGAGTATGTTGTATGTGGCAAAATAATCACATCAGGAAAACCTTTACTTTTTCATTTCATGTTCCACGCGTCTGCCATCTTATTCCGGTTTTTATGTGTCGGAATTTTCGGGGTTCAAACAATAGGTTCCTTTTTTTTTACCTGAATGAATATGAATATATTTTACCTGAGCCAAGTATGTACAATCACTTGGCTCTTCCGCGCACAATTATAGTCGCATTCTTAACATGTATATGGGGTTTCACCTGTATGAATACTCACTGTAATCTCAAATGGCTCATTTGTCTACACGTATAATCACATTCTAAACATTTGAATGTTTTTTCTCAGATATGAATGCACAAATGTTGAATCAAGTTGATATTTTGTGCACAGGTATAATCGCATTCTAAACATTTATATGGCTTTTTGTTGAATGAATACGCGTGTATGCTATCAAATTGCTCTTACGTACACAACTATAATCGCATTCTAAACATTTGTATAGTTTTACGCTTGTATGAATGCACACATGTGATACCAACTTATCTGGGACCGGCTTTATATGAGGCGACAGTTTCAACTATGGCCTAACTGATAAAACGTACACGATTTTCTTGTTTATAGCAAGACAACTTGTGCGGATACTTTCTTGTTAAACCGCTAAGAAAAGCTCAAACCCAGTTTCAAGGCGCGTTATTTATCTGACTAGGGCTTTCAACTGACCACATGTGAAAGGTAGTCTTCATTGTACTAATTGTGCGCAAACATTATAATAAGTTTATTTAATTTACCATAGTTTCATCGCTAGTTTCTTCGTTAGAACAAGATTTGACGCCTGAATCTGACTTCTGTTTAGGCCGATCTATATTTGAAATGAACAGAAAATACATCATATTAAATGGAACTAAATTCTTTTTTTTTTTTTTTTTTGGTGAACAGGAAATAAATCAGTATTTTTTTTATTGTAACAAATAATTTGTGTTGCAATTTTTATGTTACCTGTGTGTTGCGCTCTGGATTTAGAATCTGCGCCCTGTTCCATAGACTGCAATTGTTTCATTCTTGTCTCATATCTTCTACAATTACTGCAAGTGCATGGTTTTTGATCGCAACATAATTTCTCTGTTTTTGATTTTTCCGAAAACTAGTAGTTAAGAAATTATTATTTTATTTTATATAGTCTTCGTGTTTCGTTTTACAAGTGCGTTTAAGAGGCCGTTCACCAATCAGTGGCTTTGTACATTGATTTTGATCATCGCAATGAGTAATGTATAGTTTTGATGAAAAAACTTACTTTTTGGTTTCCCTGATTGGTGTGCCACAGATTGGTTTTCGTTTAAGTGGCCTCATCAACTGTCTTGTTATTTGGCGACGAGCATGGGATTATCCCATCCTCGTCGCCAAATATTATGTCAACAAAATTTGACTACCCATGATTGCGCCCACCCATGAATTCTCCTATCCATGAATCCACTTATCCTCGAATTTACCTACGGTGCGGGTTTCCATCTAGAGTAGAATTCAGTTGGACTTTGAAACCAGGTGGTGCGGCTGAGATCTTCCATATGAAAATATTGTATCCATATTTTTGACCAATTTTTATAAATTCACTAAACGCGTTGTTGGATTGAAGTACTGTTGTTGGAACACAAACGATTAATTAACAGCGTCTTCATACTTCACATTTAAGCTCTGCAGGGTTGCTACTTCCTTCATTTACATTTTTATTCAGACTATAGGCGCTATATATGTGCCAGATCGGCTATTTCCTGGATCAGTCTTGTATTTTAATCTTTTTTTTTGTTGGCCGGCCAAACATTAGGGATTTAAGAAATTTGCCCGCCTAGACAAAACTTTGGAACCCCTGCTTTAATGATACATTGGTATTTATTTAGATGGGTTAATCATTTCGAGAACTGCATATTGACTGTACGAAATATCTAATTAGTTTTAAAAAGCAGGCCAGGACACATGGTTTTTGGCATCCGTCGAAGCCTTCATCAGTGTCCTCTGCTTTCGGTGGCATCATTGTATTCAATTGATGGAAACCAATTACTTAACTCACCGCACTACCCGGGTTCTTTAAACAACTGTGTAATGTACACAACGCATTATTATAGAAATTTTGGGCCCCACGTTGGGTGCCAAACTTATGTTAGAGTTTAAGTATATTAAAGCAGGATCGTGGTTCTGGTATTATTCCCACCATACCCTTTTTCTCATTTTTTTTCGTAATCATTTCGCTGCACGCGAAGATGCGCGCGTTATTTGTTTTTCTTCTGTCCGTTTTCTTTTTTATAAGGTTTGGCGGGATAGTTCAACAAATTAAATTTATTTGGTTGGTTTATATTATAATTGTTACTTACACACTTCTAATTGTGTCTGAATTTTGGTTTGAACTTGTAATCCCCGAATTCATTGTAGTAAACTTTGTTGTGTAAAGCTCGCAAGCTAAAAAATGTTTTCTCGCAAGAAAATGAATAGATGTTTCGTGAACCTACCATTGATTTATTCTTGCTGATTGGATGAACCATTGAGATGTTTAAAGTTTGTTTGAGATTGCCATCAAGATCAGAATATTGTAAGCTAGTTGCTCTTATTTTGCGATGTTGTCCTCGTGCTAGGACGTATGTGTGCTGAGGATTGGTGCGCTAGAGGGTTTTGATTGATATAGAATTTTACACCATTTGCTGGCTGTCGAGCTTCGATGGATGCTTTGACCCGTAACGGATGTGATGAAGCAGGTGATCGCTAGACATGAGTTTGTATAATCGATGTAACAAGGTTGTTTGTCTGGTGAAGTCATCTGACACTGGCTGGGTTGCATCATTCGAAATGATGGCTTTATCTCATAAGTTTTAGCTTCCAGTGACTTCTTGTCAATTGGCCTTCTGTGACAAACTGGACTGTTGTGTCACCGAAGAAGGGGTATATTGTTCCTATGGACATTATTTGGGATGGATAATATTTTTTGATGCATGTGTTCATCAATGTTTTCACATAAGTTATGTAATGAGGTCTGTTTGCACTAATCGATGCTTGTGTTGCGAAGATCGCGTGGGGTCGAATGGCCCATTTCTGGGTTGTCTTGAAATTGAAGACGCAATTGCCAACAACTGAATTGGGAATTACCTTTGCTATTGTTGGTTGAATCAGTGTTGTTGTGGCGGTTCCATTGGTTAATTGCCGGATTGCTCTCCATTTTCCCCGCGTTGCTTGTTTCTTGCTGAGCTGATGTAACTTGCATCTCTGTTTGCATTTTCTCTCTATCTTTCCTTTTTATGTTGCTTTGTAGGGCGCCATTAGAACTATTTGGCCCTGTTCTAGTAGGGTCTGGGTTATTGCGTATGTTTGCCATTGTTTACAGTATGTAGACTTTGTTCTCTCGTTCGCGAGGATTTCCTAAGTTCTCACGTCTGTGCGACAAAATTATGGGCGCCACAATTATGTTACAGAGTTTACTATTGCTATTGCCACGCAAAGAAAAATAAAGGGTTGAGTTAAATATAATCGGGATGCAAGCAGGTTAACTTAGTCTATAATTTATATTCTAATAATTTAACTTGCAATAATTACATAGATGTAACAGTTCTGAGAATCGATACATGCAAATGTTTCAACCGAAGGCAGGTCGCATTCCGATCTACGATAGGCGAGATCAGGATCGTAAGATTCTGCAGTTCTAGTTGGAGATTGATAAGTTAGGCCGGCATTCTTGGTTAGCCTATATAGGTTTATTTTGCAAGCTTGCAAGATTATTAGAATTTAAATTATAGGCTAAGATACTTGCTTCCATCCAGATTATATTTAATTCAACTCTTTATTTTTTTTTTTGCGTGGCACCATCATACATATATTTGATAAAGATTCACTTTACTGATTCAAATGGACATGATAAATTTATTCTCACTACAATATACTTGAATAAGTCATTTCCTGGATTTATGACAGAAATAATTATGCTTTATTACTTAACTGTAATTGTAAGCTAAAGATTATAGTTTTGGATTTACCTGTGTATCCCCTTTGCCACTCATTAAATGGTCCGAATATTTCGGATCCGAATAGGTATTTAGAATAGTTGCATTTATCAATTCTTCCGATGATATTTTCCATTGCTCGGTATTATCCTGATTACTTCGATTTCTTTTGTACATCTAATATAAATTGGGTTGGGGTATAATGAAAAAATACATATATTAGCTTCACTAAAATAGAAACTAATTTATCAAAGGGACGTCCCTTTAATTGTCTTTCAGCCCCTACACTGGTATTCGGACTGAAACTGTTCATAAGGCAGATACAACGTGGCGCATTATCGAACTGTTCCACAAGTCCATGGAGCTAGCCGATAGTTATGGTCAGGAAGAAGAACGGAGAATATCGATTTTGCATGGCCTTTAGAAAAGTGAACAAAGGTAGCGTAAAGGACGCTTATTTACTGCCTTATATTAATTCCATATTGGAACAACTACGAGGAAGCAGATACAATTCAACGATTGACCTCAAGCAAGGATATTGGCAGATTCCATTATAACAAGATAGTAAATCAATCACAGAGTTTGCAGTACCCAGTAGAAGCTTGTTCCAATTCAAAGTAATGCAGTTTGGTCTGCATTCGACGCCTGCAAACCATCGCCATCTAGAACCATCGCTTTTGCATATCTAAGCGACCTTGGAAAGACATTTGAAGAATATCTGATCAACCTATCAATCCGGAGAAATATCAGTGGGAAGAAACTCCTTACAAATTCTATAATTTGCCCCCCCCCTTTTTTTAAGAAGCTAATTTGGCAAGGAGTAAGCCCCCTTGCTTGTTTTTAATTACGTGTACGCTGGGATTTGGCAATGTTCTGCATGAAAATTTTCACGAGGAAGATACATCTATCTTTCTCTAGATCAAAACCTCCTAACTAGTGTGGCACGCCTTCTTTGGGAGGCTAATCCACTCATTCGATCTTTGCCCCCAGACTTATCCAGTCATATCTTAGAGAGAGAGAGGGGGGCATGAAAATACATAATGCGGAAGCTCGAAACAGAAAAGATTGGAAAACTCTGCTCTAGATAATATGTTTGAATTTTGGCAAGCAGAACTGGTTTCAGTTAGAAACAAATCTATACAGATAACCTTTCTACAACACGTTTTCGCTCCTTACGGTAATGAAAATTGAGAAACTCGTTAAATGAGCAACTGTTCGAACCATTAAACAAATGAGAAGGAAATTAAATTTGATATGCGCAAAATATGAGGGTCGTTCCCGTGGCTCAAATCATTCGGAGGCAAAGATGTTGCGGACATGGCTAATGAGGACGTCAAATATTTATTATTGAAGAAGAAATTGGCGAAACAGATTTAGTGGAAATTATATTCAAATGGCAGACTGGATGAGTCAATCGATAACAAAGAGGTCAATTTGGGCGCCTTCCTTGATATTGAGGGAGCGTTTGACAACACCTCCTTTGAATCAATTACGAGATGGACGGCACAGCGAGGCATCGATCCTACCTGGTGTGGGTGGAATTGTACATGTGGAACTTACTGGGGAAAATGTATGAGGATATCGAGAGGCTGTCATCAAATGTCGTTTACTAATGGGAACGGCCTAATTTATCAAAAATCAAGGAGCAATCGGGGATTGGGTACTTATCTTCGATGGTTTGGCTGTTTAAGAATTGGTAGTCAATACAAAGGCAGAATTTAGGGAACTCCGCTTTGGTCCTATTTCTTGGGTACCACTATGACTGGGCACAATCATAGTGAACATGATGGACGTATAATGTTTTGCTTTAGAAGATCATTGATTTATTCTAATTCAGTGGCTGGGAACTGGCTCTGGGAATACCTGCTAGTTCTATCAGAGAAGCAATAGGAAACTGAATCATTAAAACACCCATAGACTACTGGGCAAAATCAGCAGGAAATTATAACAGCAAGCGCTTTATATAGAACTCATCTAAGAACAAAACCTCAGATCTGCTGACACTCCGGCAGGAATAATATCAAAAGGATAACTGGCCTGTTAACAAGATTTCTGAGGGTACATATGAAGAAAATTGGCCAACACATTGCAGAAGTCGAGTGTCTGCTGTGTGTAGAGGAAAGCGAAACAACTCAACATATCTTATGTTAGTGTAAAGCATTGGCATTCAGAAGGAGAGACCAGACGGAGCAACGAGAGTTGAATCTGAATTTGTACAAAAACGCCCCCATCAGGAAATTGAAACTGGTACAAGGCAGGGATATATTGGATTTGTGTGACTAAACGATCAGGGAACGTTCAATAAGCCATTTGGCTGCAGTGCTATAGAGTGGCATTCCACAGACAGCTTTTGGGGATAATAATACAGAAACCATTTTTGACTGCAGACTTATGGAAATTGACTCTCGCCATTTAATGAGGTTTAATGCGAACTTGTATAATAGAGCTTCTTTTCGATATCGTTTGATCGAAAAAACGCTTTCGTCTCATGCTGACCGTTGATGAAGAAGAAATCTATCTAGACCAAAAATTGATTAGCCTGGAAATGTTATTATATAGTGAAAACATAAAAAAAATTCTGCCAGAAATTGTACGTGGCCTAAAACTATCTTCAGACGACAATGTAAAGAACTTCAAGACCATTAAAGTGTTAGGAATAGTATTAAAGAATTGTTACTATTTTAACTTATGGCGGATGAAATCCATAACTGTTTTGAGTCTATATGGCCAACTTGTTAAATCTGTCAGATTTTCTTTCTATTAATTTCATTAGATACCATCAGGTCGCCACGTTATAGATTCCAATTTCGGAGTGGTTGAGCCATGTACACACAAAGTTGAATATGGATTTTATTTCGCCATATCGATACATACTTTCGGAGACTTTTTCCTTTGCATTGTTAATACTGTTGGTCTTTCGGAATCTTTTTGAAAATTATCATCAGGATAATTAGCTGACACAGTACGACCTCCATCTATCGGACTTGGTTTTAACAATCCAGAACTTTTTAGTCTAGTGATTTGCTTCGAACGGCTAGTACTTTTATCAGATTTAGGCGTCAAGTCGGTTGTGGTACCTTGATCTTTATTACAGATAGCTGAAGAATCAAATAAAACACAAATAGCTGATTTATACTGTGGTAGGGGAATTATGGTATTACCTTTTTGCGATGGTAAATAGCATTGACAACTCCTATTTGCTGAATCTGGTTCCGCATAATGCACATGACTTTTTTTTTCATTTATATTTTTATAACCAGGATGTGATTTTCGTATACTGCTCTTCTTAGGAAAGTGATTACATATATCTACAAAGTTATACTTAGATTTAATGAGATCTCATAGTAGATGGCCCCAAACAAGTAAATTGACTTACGTTCACAGTAAGGTGTTTCATAACAAGTGTCAATGAACGGAACGCATCGATTATAACATTTTGATGGAGGTCCGTAACAAATTGGCTCGCCACATTCTTGTACAAACGGACAACACCTGGAGGAGTTATGTTATAGTAAATTATCAGGCAATATCAAGTGTTATGGACTATTGGGAACGACCTGGGTAAATTTATATAAAAGACTAATAGGATTTTAATAAATCGAGATTCTTGTTTAGATAGTCATAACGTATGTTTTACTACAGACCACCGCATTACTTCTAAACTACGATTATGTTTTCCGGATCATCTTTTCATCATTTCTCTAACATCCCGAAAATTAGTCAGATATCGCATCATACGTGCTGCTAACAAAATTGAACTGCATTCACATTCATGACTGTCGAATTGAGGTTAGCCAAGTTGTAATTTTGAATGCAACTTAAATTCTATAGACACCAAAAGTATGTTTGAAAAGATGATATGCAGTTGTTATTGTGTCTGATGGACCACTTATGCAAATCATCTTACGTTGGGTGTACCACGTTGGGCGCCAATGTAATTCTTTTGCGCCCCACGTTAGGCGCCAAAGTAATTAAATTGTTTTTATGTAGAATATATAATAACTTACGTGGCTTTAGTCGCGCTCGTTAAATGACTGACAATCTGAGTTTATTTTTCAATTTGATTATGAAAGAAAGAGCATAATTAATTGAATGAAGCGTGAAGGATTTCAATGTAATGAGCGGCAAACGGCGATCCCGTGACGATACGATGGTTATTACTTATTTGGAGGAAGTAATATTTGTGGTGTTCCAGTTCGGACTACGCAATTGCTGTACTATCTGGCTTTCTGTAATTGCTGCGTCTTGACTCCATTGTTCCTCCTGACAGATCGTTGCTGACGTCAGTCGAAGGTTGGTAGGTAGGATCGAAATATTGTGACCTATTCTGTCGAAAGATACTGCTGAGAACATATGGTGATCACTGGAGTGTTAGCGGTAGATGAAAGGTAATAATTATGTAGCTGTGAGGTGACATGAATGGGCAGGCCATACTACCTCAAATAAGGAAGAAATTTTAAAGTTGGTCGAGGACTTTTATACAGAGCTATACAAAGAA